>DWTO01000288.1:0-23177 GCA_018244755.1 Jemadia pseudognetus
ATAATTAGCTTACAATTGTTAGCCTATAATAGCTTACAAATATAATTGTATTACAATTTGATTATAATTAATGAAGTCCAATTTTAGTATATTTTATGTATTAAATTCATCAGCTATTTTGTTGTAAAATTTACAAGTTCTAATAACATTCAACTTCAATTTACTTTATTTTGCCATAGTGTGTACACAGCTTAACTTACAATTTCAATTGTTCCAGATGCAACAGAGGGAACTGAATTTGATACACTGGAGTATTCTCTTAAAGTGAAATGCACTATAAATAAGTCACAGCCGAAAGAATCATTCCGAGCTGAGGACCTGTATGAAAACCATAGTGGTCTGTGCTTTTATTTATAATATAACTTATCTGTAGATTTTCTTAATATGTATTGAACAGTTCGAAACCTTATTTCCATAGTTTGCTCGTTTTTAGTTGTTCTATGTTAATGGCACTGTTAATCAACAATACATGGAAAGAAATTTAAATATTTCAATGAATTATTTGTTGCACATATCTTGAGTTTGTTACATCTTATGTACCATTGCTTTCACAAATGTATTAAAATTTTCAAGCTAAGAAAAACAAGGTAAGAACCGTGTCAAATTCAACATGGATACAACTAGAAAACAAACTATTAATGATACCATCTTAAATACTATTTATTTGCAGTGTACTCATCACAAATAAAATGGTCTCCAATTGGTAACCAAGCATCAGTTCATAAGGAGGCCGATGTGGGCCCGGTTCACAATAACATCCTCATATCGAAAATGAGACCCGGCCATGAACTGGATCTTCATTTGGTAGCTGTCAAGGGCATAGGGAAAGACCACGCTAAGTTTTCTCCTGTAGGTTAGTAGTGTAGGATTTCTAACATTGTTTATTGTGTAAACACACTTTTATTAAAATGTAACAATACACCTGTATTTTGTTGGTGTTGGGGCAGAGTCAGAATACATTCCCCGATCCTGTGCCGAGATACTTGGTGTCGTAGAGGCGAGTAAACCCGGCCCTGAGCGCGATATAGCGCGAACTGTTTGACACAAATAAATGCTCGGACCGTCTATGGGCAGTAGTGTAGGCGGTGCCAGGAGTTGTGCTCTACGATCTCCAACTCGCCCAGCGTGGAGATTATCAGCATAACCCCTTAGGGGACACCTATGTCCTGCAGTGGACTGCAATAGGCTGATGGCTGATACCTGTATTTCCTTGAAGGGGTAAGCAGAGGAGTATAGAACTTGTAGTGTTCATTAGTTACGGTAAACATGCCATGGAATTAGAGGGGAGATTCTTGCCATACACTGAGCACAATTCCAAACAACTACTGGATATAAATAGTACATAAATGAAAGGGATTGGGCGACAAGGCCATGACGTCAATTTCATTTGACGCTACTGCACTTACTACGTAATTTGTACGAATTTGACGCACTGTGACGCGTCACACATTATACAAGATACAGGTGTCTCTGTGTATTAAAAACAGATTTATACTTTGTAAAGGCATGTTATGAAATTAAAGAATTTATATTGGTTACCATCTATCTATTCACAGCAAAGATCATCTATCTGATAGATATTTGCTGTGAATGCCATTGGTACATGGATAATTGTTATTTTATAGCATCACACCAATTTTCTTTCGGGGTAGGCAGAAAACAAAGTATTACAATTAATATTTATTTGTAAGCATTATTTATTAGTACTCAGTACAGTTTCATGTTTTTATTAAAAATTCATTTCTTCAACCAGTTTCATTATCAGACACAAAATTCTGAACATTTTAAAATAATCCAAACCATCTCCAATTCATATAAATAGAATCCCAATTTCAATCTATTCTTAAACATCTGTACTGCAGTCCACATATTATGTAATCAGCTTTCAGACCATTTACTTAACTATGAAAACTTTCAAATACTATTGCATAATTGTCATATCAATATCTGATGTTCCACTGCTGATCGTAATGTCTCCCAAATACTCAATTGGACTTGCCATAATCTCATCCATCTGTGACCTGCTGATCTTAACATTGGCATATTTTCAGCCACTGCGTCTTACCGTCTCCTGCCCGATATAACTTTAACCCGCAAAGTGACTGGCAATGACGCGACCTTGCTCCAAAGCTGTTTCTCACCAGGCGTCATTGGTATCAGCTCGGAGGGAGCAGCGTTCGTCCGGGACGCACGGTACGACAGCTGCAGCAGGAACGTATACAGATATGACGACATCAGAGATGCTGTGATCCTAAGCCGGATACGAGATCATTTTATATGTGAGTTGAATAAAATTTTATTCCAATGACTGTTCAGTTTAAAATACATATATAATGTGTTCAAACGAACTTTAACTTAAACTCAAACACTGGGTGAAATATTGTTCATAATGATGTTAATATATTTATGTATTAACATATTTGTATTTAGTAATGTAGCTAAGCGGAAAAAGTTAATGTGATTGTAAATAAAAATTGCAGTTGCTACGGAAATGACTTCTTGAATATTGTACAAGCAGAGTAGACATTGAATGTAACCAAGCACCTGATACCTGTTCTTACATACTTAATGTGCTTCTTAAACATTTATGTATCTCTTTATATGCACACCCATTTAATAAATAATTAACAAATAAAAGAGTATGTTTTTTGTTTCAGTTAATGTCGAGTCTGTTGGAGCGATGCCCCCTAATGTTATATTCGTTGAAGCTGTGAAAATACTGCGAGACAAGTGCAAATCTTTATTAGATGAATTAAATAACTTCAAATGATTACATATACTGCATATCAGCTACATTTTTGCCTTAAACATGTATAAAATCTCTATTATACTTTTTTGTTCGATAACTTCATAAACAAACTATGATATTATGAAAGCAAAACAAATAAAATATTGTGACAATAATAAAATTAATATATTTTCTTAATCGCAAACCACAATTAGTGACTTAATATTACAGCAGAAAATCAAAGCTTACAGTAATCAACATACTAAATTATTAATACTATAATATTTTATATTGTCTAGCTAGTATGACTATTTACAATAGCTTACGATACTTATATTTAGAAATACATCCTTCTATCTTGTGTATACGATTTCAAAAGAATACAAGGTAAGCTTAATTGATAATGTAGCCTGGTATTAAATACACAAAATGTGTATTCAACATTATCGAACTGACTTGATGATTTTTCCCCTTATCTCTTCAATGCAATGATTTTTGTGGTATTCGGGCTATTTATATATTGCAATAATCGACAGAGGACATACTATTAATATATAGAACCCTTCACATCTACTAGGCTTTATAAGTTCACACAGGGAATGGTTTACATAAAAGCCCTTTATAAACCTTCCTAATAATTAATCCTAGAATGTAAAACATGCTGATTAGATCAAACACTACAATTTAAAAGCTATCTTAGTATTGCTTATATTGAATGCTGACCACTTAACATCTAATTAAATATCTACGTACTTATGTTTGTGCCGTTACTGCAAGATATTAGTAAAACATGTGGAACATTAAACAGTTCAATATGAAACTTACTTTTTATTAAGCCTCGATCACATATTTACACCTTTCAAATTAATGTTTTTTTTCTTTCATAACATCGCTTTAGTATTATGCAAGTGCAATATGAAATTTGTATGAAATCATTTACATAAATCCAAATTGTACTTACAAATACAATACAAAGTCTCTAAAACCGTCGTGCATGTACGAAGAGAATGATGAATGTGGAGGAGGCGCGGCAGGACTGTAAGGATAGAACTATTTGGCTCTGTCTGCCTACCCTGTAAGAGACCTGGAGTGAGGATATGTATTTATGTACTTACAATTTCCAACTTTATTGACTTTACATGACCAACATCTTCGAGACAAAAAGAGTGGTCTTTTGAACTCACTACAGAAAATTTCTCAGTGGCATTCAGTAGAGATTTTAGTCCTTCAGTTCACTTTTGAAATTAGAACATCCTTTGTTTGCTATTTAAATGTAGAAATACAACTACCCACTGCGTCTATTTCTAACAGTAACTTGCAAGATTTGTGTTGCCTGTTAAGACATGTCTATTCTATCTCCTTAATGGCATTATTAGATATACTCAATATAAATCTCATAATTCTAGTTAGAACTATTTAATGTTGAACACAGATTAGCATGGGCCATATTGACCACTTAACATCATCTGTTTTAATGCCCACCTAATCATTACAAACTAATGGCATACCATCTCTCTGTATTTCCCCAGAGGTGGGCCGAAGTGTAGTACTCTATCATTTACCAACTATGTTATAAATCTCATTTTGTAATTGCAAGTGTGACCGCAAGTGTGAAGTGGTTATGAGGTTTCAGACTCTAATCCTGTATTGAGTACTATTCGATTTATCTAACTTATAATTTCTAGTAGTAGCTAAGAAACTCTGTCTGGCCATAGGCTCACTATCTATTCCTTTGTAGGATGTAAATATAACTGTTGGAATGATAGTGTACTATACTCCTCTGCCTGCCTCTTCAGGGATCACAGGTCTAATGATATTATTATTCACTATAGAAATACATCAAAAAGTCTATAATACAACTTCAAATAAAACCATCCTTTTGTCGGATTTCTAACGTCTATTATGCATGCAATCAACAGAATATAGTTCACTGGAAACCATTATAACAATTGAACATCCAACATTATTTATACACAAAACAAAGGGAACTTAGTACATGTAACATAGCTAAATTTATTCACACAACGAAGCTCACAATATCAACTCATACATACTAACAGTTACATAATATTTACTTATAAATGTTCACCGTTTGGCAAATGGATTATAATCATGTCTCTTATTATGTTTATCAATTGATGTTCTCTAAGTTTGGTTTTTTCAACAATTGATACAGCATATGAAAGAACCATGTCAGACCAATAGGTGTATATGTGTTTTCTCAAGATTGTCATAATTACCATATTGTTGATTTTCAATAATACATCTATGTTGCTAATGGACACCGCGAGAGCGCTCATACATCTGACACTAGCAGTGTTTAAAAAGCTAATCGTTTAAAGGGCGAGTTGAATGATTGTTGGAAGTATCACAAAGACTAATATAGCAGCCGCGACCCACACGGGCTCTCCTTTGCCCTTTCAGCATATTGGCCGCATGTTCTATACGCATCACGAGTCTATGTTGATTTTCTAATCGTTCTAGACATCTTTTGCAAATCGTCTTTGGCAATGGATCTGACCGTGACACCTGTAAACAAAGACCATTCAGGTAGGCAAAATACCTAGCTGTTGAATAGGGCATAATAATTTAAATATAAGTAAATGAATTTGATGACTTACATTAATGGATAGATATCTATTTATTTTTTCTGATATACACAAACGTATGCCCTCCTCTCCATATATGTGGAGTACAACTCGATGCATTTCAGAACACAATCGACATATAAATCCTGTCAGAACACCTTTGTCCAGACTCCCCATAACTATTTCTTACAATATTATAAAACAAAGTCTCACCAACATAAACTACCAATTTATCAAAAATAACAATATTATTATTAGTTAATACCAGTATGGCAGCAGCTAGATAATACTTGTTTAATTCGACTTTTTTGTCGTCCTAAAGTCATGTCTTTTAAGCCACCATGCTAAGACTGTTTGAATAAAAACATCATTTTGCAATGATAATTTTCATTACTTGTAATTATTAATCGAAAGATTAATAAAAAATATAATAGTTTAGTAATTTAGAATGCGTACTAGTCATTGAAGTCTTAAGAGGTGGTTAGATTTAAAGATGTTCTTCTCTATTATGCACCCCTTGGCCTATACCAATCGTTTTTAAATTGAATTGACGGAAAAGTTACAGTTATTTTACAAGTTCTACCTAGTTCTAAGTTTTCTTACGTAGCATTTGTATTCTTTTTGGTTCTATCATTCACCATAATTCGTACATCGCCCATAAAAGATCGCAGTTAACATCTGTGAATACTATAGTAATAACTACGTGTAATTACTCTTGGACTCAATACTGTTGAATTCAAACACTGTTGGAATCAATGCTGTTGGAATAAACAATAATAAATATGAATAACTGATTTTGCCTCAATTAATGTAATCTTCGATAAATACATTTATACGCATATACTTATGACCACACACAGTGGCGGATTTACCATAAAGCTGAGTAGGCTTGAGCCTAAGGCGGCAGATTTTTTGGGCGGCAAATTTGGGGACTGGAATTTTTTGCTACCTCATAGAAAAAACGATTTTTGCATGATGATTTCTGATATTGTCTTACCGATAACATTCCGAAACAAATTTTGCAGTAATTATAATTATTATATAGTATACAATTTAGTGAATAATTTTAAGTGAAAAAAATATTTTTTCCCCGAATGCCGTATTCTGTTGCTGGCAGAGGAATGTAGTACACTATCAGGTGTCATTAGTTACGTAAGTCGTGATGGCCACTACGAAGTAGGGGGCGGAATTCCAAACTACTGAAGTACCAGGAGATGAATCGAATTATTTAATAATTCAGAAGTATAATTAAATATACCACGTAGACACATATATCATATAGTAAAAACTGCCACTATCATGGGGAATTAGGAAATAAAGTATTTTTTAACTATCATACATGATTTATTTCATAATCAATTTGAATAATAATAAAGTGATAAAAAAACTACAATTTATTGCACAATCCCATTCGTCAACAGCTTCTCAATCCTCGCCGCGTTCTTGTGAATAGTTACTCTGACTTCTGTAATCTTATCGTGTTTCTCGCCTATGTCCGTATTCAATTGTTTGAGTCTCGTGTGAAAAGGCAACAAGGATTCCGCATTGGCACTGAAATGATTAATTTCTTCATGACTTTATACATTTTTATTTATGAACGTTATTACATTTATGTATTTGGAGAAAAAATTTAAATTATTAGAATATAAATGAATGTCATTTTTTAAATAATAATATTATGTAGACGCATATTATGCGTTTAATATTAATTTCAATATATAATTTTATTTCAAACAAATATTTACGCTGTTCCCAATTGAGCAACCAAAAATCTCTATCCCATATTGTGGTTATTAAATTAACTGTATTTAAGCAAGTAATTACGAAATTAATAGCTGTAGCTCATTATGAGATGCTACAGTACGTGTTTGTGTGAAATTCGTTGTCGAATAGTGTAAAAAGTTTAAAAATAAATATGACATATCTGAGTGTTCTGGGATGTTTAAACAATTATTCTCACTGATTCTTTTATATACCTACTACGCATTAGCCTAATTATATGGATATGTATAATAAAGATAATAACATATTTTATTTATATCTATATATACTAACGTCTTCTGCTTTAATAGATCCTTGGATGTATCCTCGTGTAATTTCGTCCATTGCTGTAACTCCTGACGCATGACTTCCACGTCCTCTTGTATGTGGTCCAACAGCTTACCCAGCGGATTGGATATCCTACATAGAGCTTGGACACCAAATCTCAATTGTTCCATTTCTTGGATAAAAACGTCCGGCGTCTTTTGCGCTCCAAACTGCCATTCCTTAAATAGACAAAACGATATACCACGCAACATTGCTATTAAATTGCATTTAAATTAAGAAATTTTTGCCGTATACAGTCATAGGTCTAGAGATGTCGGGACGGAGAAAGAATACTTCCTCCTGTGCCAGGATATAGGGTGACGGAAGAGGCGACTGAGCCCGGCGCAGGCAAATCGCGGACCGCGATTCGCGGTATGGCGGAGCCTACTTAGGCAGGCATAAATACCTAGGCCGTTAACGGACAGTTGCGTAAGCGGGGCGAGAAACCGTGCCCTGCCATCGCCAACCTGCTATCCAGCGGAGGTTATGCGCTTAGATGAGACCTTTATCTAGTTGTGGACTGACACAGGCTGATAAGGTGAATCATAAATATACATATATTCAACTTTATTCTATTGCTATAAACTTACAATTTCCGTTTTTCCAGATGTTTGTGAATATTCTTTTTGTGAGTCTAGAATCTGGTGGACTAAGTGACTATTTTGATTACTGACAAAATCGTTATGTCTCTGATTTTCCACGCTTTCGTCTAATACATTCGCGGTTTGATTTTCAACAATGACACTCGTGTCCTCCTCCTGAAACAAATTCTTTTCTTCAATACATCTATATAACACTTGGATTAACGCACACATCACGACACTTGCCTCTTCGTCCAGCGCATTTTCACTGATAATATTCACTTTGCCAACAATAACATTTTCTGTATCGTTCGTGATATCGTTTTTATCTTTAACGCGTGGCGCCGCTGGTCGAGATGAAGATGGTCTTATTGTTGGTATAACATTGGCTACGTCGTTTTTCTCCACGTTAACAACTGGACGTCTATTTTCATCCGTTTCGCCCTTGTATGGGTCTATGATATTGGTGTCTTTAGCTTTGTGAATGGTTTCTCTGTTTTCTTCCGCGTCTGTTTTGATTTCTTTACTAATATTACCTTTTTTGTTCATTTCTGTTTCCATATTGAGTTGTTCATGTTTCAATGTAGATTGCTTATCAGCAGATGTTGACCTTTTTATACTATCATTATCTTCTAACGGTAGTTGTTCTATTGGAATACACTGAGATTGAGTCTGTTCTTGGAAATTAATGTCTTCTTGTAAATTTATGCCTTGTTGTAAATTTACATCTCGTAAATTTACATCTTGTCGTAAATTTGCGTCTTGTTGTAAATTTACATCTTGTTTCAAGTTTGTGTCTTGTAAATTTAAATTTTGTGTTAGATTCGTATCCTGTTGTAAATTTACATCTTGTTCTAAAGCCTTCTCTGTTTCTCTTGAATCCAAATCTGCCGCATCGTTATTATTCGAGGATTTTTTTGATTTAGTTTCTTCCACTCCAACAATGTCTGAATTTTTTTTGTTCATCGATTTTATATTGGTATGCTTAGTAGAATCGTGCTGTCGCGATAGACCCTCATTGTCTGATTTCTTTTTGTTAGATGCTTTAGATACTGTTTTCTTAGGAGGCGATTCTTTTTTATTAATAATCGCCTCTTTAGGCTTAGGCTTACCATTTCTTTCAGGAACTAACTTTTCACTACTTTTAGATGTTAATTTTTTCGAGTCAATGGCATTTTTCACAGCTTTCAATGAGTCCTTGCTTTTCTTATCACCACCCAAAGGTATTTTTACACCTGCTTTATACTGTTTTACCGCTTCGTCTGATGAAAGATTCTTGTCCAAGGCCAGAGCAAGGCTTTGCAATAACTCGTTGGTCTTTTCAGGCTCGTGTCCAGAAACTATTTTCGAGGATTTAACTGATAGTGATTGACCAGTGGTTAAACCTATTAAATAAGGATGGAGTTAGATTATTAACTTATATAGAAACATACGTAGGAATGTACTTGTAATACCTTCATATTCATTTTTAAGTAAATTTGTATGTTTATACTCACAAACAACCGATATGACTTTATTCAGAAACGCAATTTTACTGTCTCTGTCTTTAACATTATCAGAATTAAGTTCATTATCTTCAAATAATCCCTCAAAAAATCCTTTGCTTTTAAGAACCTTAAATATAATAAACATTACATCAGTTTTTTTCTTCTCATAAAAAAATGTTATGGCATATTGTACATTTTTAATAACTTTAATCAATACTTACTGATGTCACAATGTCATGCAAGAATCTGAAGGGCGGTTTTTTCAATAATTTTTCAGTTAACGGTGGGCGCTTTACATATTTACCTAAGGACATTTGCGTAGCCTTTATAATATTTGTATCTAATTGGTCTTCCATTGTTCATATTTTATTTAAAATTACAATAATAAAATGTTATTTAAATAAACTCTAATCCCACAGTGGCACTACTTGGCTTCGCTGGGCTATACTAACTGTTACATCTTCGGTTCTATAATTAATTTACATGTATCTGGAATGCTTGACACGTTCCTTGTTTACTAAAATATTTCCATGGCAACATATTGTATTCATATCCCTAGAAACTGTATGGTGACAGAATAAATACAGTTGTGTCAAATTTAAGCAATTGGAAGTTATTGAGATTAATAAAATTAAAAAGTAATGGAGCATATAAGAAGTAAAACTGCTAAATATATTTTATGGGTTGCCAAATAATTTAAGCTTATTACATTTTCGGGCACTACGTGGCAGAACTTGATTATAAAACATCTTAATGTCACTGAGAGAGAAAGAGAGAGAGAGTTTGCTATTGCAATATTTTAAATATACATAACATACGTACGTTACTTCACGCCTGTTATCCCCGAAGAGGTAGGCAAAGGAGAGTAGAGCACTCCCACGTTTCACCAGTTACGTTTACGTCCCACTATGGAATAGGTGGTGAGCCTATTGCCGTACACCGGGCGCATATCCAGACTGCGAATCACTACTAGAAAATCTAAATTAGAAAATTTTGTAGCGTTCGACCCGGAATCTAACCCGGGACCTCCCATTCGGCAGTCACACTTGCAACCAACACGACCAACGAGGCGGTCATTTAAATTTTATTTAAACTTTATTTTTCTTTAAATGTTAAATATAAATAAATAAAATATTAAACATAAATTAAAATAAAAAATTATGAGCATATTTTGTTCTTAATGATTAAAAAACTGGCAACAATTTCAATGCTCAAAATCGTAGAAGTCTGGACACATCTAAGTATTTACAATGTCAAAGTGCGCCATATTGTTGTCGTAATCAAAATCAGCGCCTGGGTGAAAGTAATATCAAATTTTGTATTCCCTTAGTTTTTCTAACATACATCTAAATAAGGAGCACTTATCAAATGCATAATATTTCCTCTTAAGATGCCATTAAAACGAAGAAAAGTAGGTCGACCACGGAAAGCTAAACCCATTATTAAGGAAGAAAAAACAACAAAATATGATTGTAAAATTTGCTCTAGACATTTTGACACGAAACTCTCATTAGCGCGACATGAAAAGCTTTGCGAAAACCGAAAAGCCTTAATGTTATCTACTGATAGAAAGGTATTCAGCATTGGTTTCTAGTGGTTATTATTAAAAATGAATATAAATTAGCGCGACCAATGACATTATTAGCAGTGAAGTCGTAACATGTATCTTGATACAAGTTGGGACGACCAGGCGCTCAGTAGCTCGACCGCTTTATCTAATGCCGCCATAACTTTAAACTCCACTTTTTTCAGGCCAAGTACAGTTGTATTAGTTGTAAAAAGAAATTCAGATTTAAATTGAGCTATGAGAAACATCTTAAGAATGATCATGCCAAGGGTCCGGGGAGCGTAAGTTGCGATAAATGTCCGGTGCGTTGCCCGGATAAGAAAACTCTTGAAGAACACATAGCTAACGTTCATGATAGAACAATATATGAGTGTGAACACTGTGATAAGAAATTCGTCAGACGCTCACACGTTATGCGTCACATTTCACAAATGGGCTGTGATGGGAAAGGAGTATCCACTTTTCCCTGTGAAGTGAGTATGGTAATTTTAAATTAAGCCCAGCCCAGACAGACGAACCAGCCGAGGTCAAGAGGTCACCATCACTCAGCTCCTCTTCATTATCAATATCAATAAATATTTTGGGACCTCATCACACAGCCATCTGGACCCAAAGTAAGATTGTTGGATTCTAGAAGGTGTTTTTTAGCTGACTCAAAGAATTCGGTCTCATAGTCTATAAATTCATCATAGGGTCCCATTCTGCACTATCATAATTATTTTGACCTATTTGGTCACGGTTGAATATTAGATGGGGTAGTTGAATTAAATGCTCGACAACCCACAATCTTTATTATATTTATTTAAATGGAGGAAATACCCAAGCGGATGGAGCATACATAATTAAATAACGTAACATAACTTCAAACCTGTAATCCCCGGAAGGGTAGGCAGAGGAAGGCAGAACACTACTATGTTTCACCAGTTACATTTACGTCCCACTATGGACTAGGTGGTGAGACTATTGTCATGCACCGGGCATAAATCCAGACTCGGAGCCACTACTAGAAAATCTAAATTAGACAATCTAGTAATATTTGACCCGGGATCTCCCAATCGGCAGTCACACTTGCAACCAAACACGACCAATGAGGCAGTCACATAATTAAATAAATAGAATTTAAGTATTTCTATCAGCTGTAGGTCAATATTTCTCTTTAATTGTTACATTTACAGATTTGTAATGCAACATTCACAAGAAAAGATAATCTTATGGTACATCTGCGCATACAGCACATAATGAAGAATGCATTTATTTGTAAGCAGTGTCCTTATCACACTCAAAGCTTTTCCAGATTAGTTATTCATTTCCAAAGACATCATTCGGGTGAGAATCATTTTATAATTATTTGTTAATAGTCTCCAGTGAGAATTGATCAAAATTATTCAGAATCACTATATGTGGTTGATATAATAATATCAGTGTTATAGCATATGCGTATACTACGACTAAGTCACTTCAACTTCGAACTATCCAACTTCAAAATATTCAACTGTGGAATTAGTTAGTACCAAAACTGCAGTATAAGTATTGTGTCACTTATATAAAAATCTCATTACAGAGACACCACAGCAGTTCATATGTGATTATTGCGGGCAGGTCACAAAGTCAAGGTCGGCAATGGCCAAGCATTTAGAAATACATGGAGAGAAGAAGTATGAGTGCAGTATGGTGAGTGAACAATAAATGTTAATACACAACATCACACCTATAATCACCGGAAGGGTATCTAGAAGGAAGCAGTACACAACCATGTTTCAACAGTTAAGTTTATGTCTCATTGTAGAATAGGTGGGAAGTCTATTGCCATACACCAGGCACTTATCCAGACTCGGAGCCACTAGTAAAATGTTTGAGTTAGAAAAATTCAATAGTGTTCAAATTGGGATTTGAATCCAAGACCTCTAGATCGACAGTCACACTTGCAACCACTTAACTAATGGAGCAGTTAGTAAATAAATAAATCTTAGTAATTCTGGGGTGCATGAAAGGAGCCTCCCTGAGTGGCGACTATGTCTGTTTAAATACAAACATATCCTGCCCTGCACACCCTGGATATTGCTAGCAATCTTTTCACCTATCAACTTGACAACGAAGATGTAATTCTATTAATTTTCAGTATAGTACTGCCTACAATGATGTACTATTTGGCAGTTATGCGTACTGAACTATGGAGTTAATGAAACTTTTAGAAATATTTGTCACAAAACAATGTATTATCAGATTTTTCTCTCTGGAAATTCGTAGCTTGCATGTTTTATCTTTGGTTCGTGTATGGCAATAGGTTCACCTGGTATAGGATAGTCAAAGTACTACATTCCTCTGCCTACTCCATTGGTCAATTATAGGTGTGATTTACATGTATTTGTCGTTAAAGTTTTGCAGTTAAATAGTACTACAATTGTGTGGTAGAGTCTTGGACCTACCACATATTTGTGATGCTAATTATATGCAAGCGGAAACACTTCACAGACTTGATAATTGATTGTTTTAAAATAGAAGTCTCCCAATTGCAGTATGTGTGTATGAATAGATTGATAAATTTAGAAGTACATCGGGTCTTTAAGGTGTTCCCCCGAAAGGGACCTGGCCTGACAATATAACAATATTATTGTATGTAATTATATAAAGAAAAGTTTTGTAGGGTTTTTTAATAATAATGTCTTGTTTCTCACTGCTAACCTCGGAACTGTATTTGGTGAGTATTCCTTTAACATATGAGTATTTACAATGTGTTAGTGACATAAAGTGAGTGTTGCTAGGCATTGCAATAAAATTTGCACACACACTGTTAGTAGCAGTGAAATTGTTAACTGAATGTTTTTTCAATCTTTTAACTGAATATTTTTTCAATCTTTTAACTGAATATTTTTTCAATATTTTTATCTTACCTATGTTGGTCACGAGTCTTCTTTCAGGGTGAGGTTATCACAACTTAGGGAAAATTGTTTGTGAAACATTGTGTGGTTTATGTATAAAATAATGAAGTATTGTTTAGGCCTGTTTGTGTGCAGTGCGGGTACAGTACGTTCACGATCGAGGTCATGCGGCGCCACGTGCTCATACACGTGGCAGACAAGCCGCACAAGTGCCAGCTGTGCGGCAGCTCGTACATCCAGCGCATGCAGCTGCAGCGCCACATGCTGAAACACCATGAGAACACCTGCGACGAGTGTGGTATCAGCTTCAAGTCCAAAGCTAAGTGTGTATCGTACTTCATTTTAAAATCTTTATCGATCTTTATGAATATCATCATGGTCATCTTCATTATCACCATAAACGTAAATAAATCATTACCTCTTATCATTAGACTTAGACCCCGATTTCTCTCAGAAGAGTATTGTTCTTTGTAAGCCGATAGCATGAATAATATTCTTTCAATACAATTTACAAGCTTCAATTTTACATTCCTTTCAGACTGATCATACACAGCAGGGAGCACTTAGGCCTGGAGAAACTAGTGTGTCCTGTGAAGGATTGCTCCTTGGTCAAAAAGGAATTTCTAAGTGCAGGAAGTCTCCAAAACCATATCACAAGGATTCATTTACAGAAGAAAGGTAGATTCATGTTCAATTTAATGTAGCATTACTTGAGATGTGTGTCCAGTCTAGAGTATACTGTATGGGCTCTATTCAAATTTTGACTGGGCCATTAGGTCAGTGATTAATAATAGATGTTTGCACCACAGCTGGATTCCATTTGTATGTATATCCTTACACCAGATGGGAATAAAACATAACAATAGAACCATAGATGCACCCTATCTATTTACCTATTGCACCCGAAATAAAGTGCGTGCTGGGTGTGTGTACACTTGCAGAGTTCATGAAGGGGGTGTGTACATTTGCAGAGTTCACGAACGGGGTATGAACAATTGCAGAGTTCACGAACGGGGCGTGTACAATTGCAGAGTTCACGAACAGGGTGTGCACAATTGCAGAGTTCGAGTGTGAGGTGTGCCCTAAGCGGTTTAACAGCGAGCTGAACCTGCGGCGGCACATGAGCACGCACATGCTGGAGCGGCCGCGGCGCTGCATGTACTGCGTGGCGGCGCGCGCATACGTGCGCGGCGAGCAGCTCGTGAGCCACGTGCGCAAGTCGCACCCGGACGTGTTTCGCAAGCACCTCAACCACGTGCGGCAAGTGCTGGTAACTATTTACTGCACACGTTTATTGTTTCACACATGAATCGGCAACATCCACCTTTGCTTTATTTTATATAGTTGCCTAACTTCATATCCAATTGATTTGGTCGTTAACTGTGTAAAGGTTGAAATTCAAACCTCACTTAAGAAATCTTAAAGGTTTTAAGTAAATTAAATAACAGTCACACTCGTGTACTAACCAGTATTCAATTTTTACTTGTAGGGATCAAATTTAGGTCCAGACCGAGTGAGGAAATCAGAACTGGAGTCTATACTGAATGTGTTGGATGCAGAGTCGGAACGTATATTGGAAGGCTATGGGTTTGGTGTGCTCTATGGGGGTATACAAGAGGACAAGGCGCCCGAGACTGTTGCCGAGGAAGTGGTCCTAAAGGTTGTTATTATGTATTAAAATTTTAGTAAAAATAAGCATCTATTTTTGTAACTTGGTCTTGCTGGTTTCGGATCTTGCATTTGTTGACATCTGCCGAGGACAGGGCGCGATGGCGCTCTTTGGGGGAGGCCTATGTCCAGCTGTGGACTGAGATAGGCTGACGATGTGATGTATGTGTAATGTGGTTGGTTTCCATGCAATAGAATTCTGTAGATTTGTGGATCACTTGATATGAGTATATAGTGAGACATTTAAAACCATATTTTATTGATGGTAAATTTTTTTCAGGCTGAGGAAAGTCCGATTATGAATGAAGAAGAACTGGCGAGCAATCTCAACAGCTTACTGGAACAGCTGATTGATAAGGACACACTGGAATGTTTCGGCTGGCCTGAGGAAACTGTTGATAATGTACGTATTTCAATTGTATCACCAGTGCTTGCTTAAATAATTCTTTATATTTTTGTTTCTTATCTATTATAGAGGCACATTATTTATTTTTAAAATCTGTGAAAATATGAATTACATTTATTTATGTAAGAATAATGACTTTATTGGTACTGTAAATGATTGACGGTTTCACTATGTTGATGGCGAGGATGTTTCATTGTTATGTACCATTGACATATGCCACTGTTGCTGCGGTGTGTCGCCGGGCCCGCGCAGGTGCTGGAGAAGGTGATCGAGCAGTGCGGCGCGCGCGTGGCGCCCCGCGAGCGCTGGTCGCGCGTGCAGTGCTTGCGCGAGAACGCCAAGCACCTGTTCCTGTACGTGGTGGAGGACACGGCCGTGGCGCGCATGCTGCACACACACACCATCGACCAGATCATCAAACACATGCTCGCGCAGGTCGCCAAGGACCAGGACAAGCAGTGAGGGCGCCGCACGCGCCGCATCCTGGTGCTGGACCGGGAGAGTGGTAATGACCAGGTCGAAGAATGATTACAACCTGTGTTTAAAGAAATAATAGATATTTTGATAATTCATTTGTCTCTGAATAATCAATTTAAGGTAGAAATCAAATTATGCAGCGATATTGCATTTAATTTGCAATTACCTTGTCCTGGGCATTACACAGTGCAAATATGGTTTAAAGCTAAGTGTCCTTATATAAATATTATCAATTTTGAAAGTTTACTGTTTGTTACTGTTAGTGCTTTTTGGTTATCTGTGTATACTAGCAAGATAACCTAAAATGGATATGAAATTAGATCAATAATACTTAGTTAGTAATTGAGCACTGGATTATGAGAAAAGCTTAGGTTAAATCAAAAAGTATATACATATCTTATAGGTGATAAACACATGGCCTTAAGAGAACAAATGTGTTCGAAGTTAGACTTGGAGTGTTTAAAAGAATATGACATTTACATTTACACACATAATTTAATTGTTCTTCAAAATACTGATTGTGCTTTCTGCAGTTTCCCGAACATTGTTCTGCCGTGGCTCAGTAATTTTTACACTGCCCCTTAGCGACCCACTTTATACTTGTAAACCCAAACTGATTCCAGTAGGTAAAATAAAACATGTGTATTAATAGTAAAAACGTTTTGTTAGTACTACATATTTTAGTATCGCCTGATTAGTCACTAAATTTTCACAATAAAGTATCAAATATGGCCTTGTATTGTCTATATTTTTGATCATGATTATATAAGAATATTAAGTAGCAACACTGATGGCAGTGGCTGAATGTGGGATTATACTACACACTATTGCCTACCACTTAGGAGATTACTGGTCGGCTGTAACATTAATCAATTTGATTATCATATGTCCATATTTTATATACAATATTGGATCAAATGTGTGCCCTTTGTATGAGTAATTTATTTTAGTAAATATTGAGAAAATTTTCCTTATCAAAATGTTTTTCCCATCATATGCAATGTAGGTAAATTACCTGGGATACATGTAACCTATGTGAGGTAACTTGTCACCTGCATGTACATGTGTAGTCCTTTCGATGATCGAATATTGACCTTCTGTAATTTAAATATAGTTTATACTGTTTCTAACAATCTCTTAGTCTGACAAATTCATATAAAAGGCATTATTTGCACTGTTCAAACACGCCGCAGTGACGTCATACTAGGTGACAAGTTGCCGCTTATGAGTTACCATAGATTTATTACATTCAAAGAGTAGGAAAGCCAAGCAATAAGTCATTTCGTCCATAGAGAGAGAAAGATAATGAATTTGGTACTCGTTTCTGTCCTCAAATTATTGTATACCGATAGCATCATCGTGTGTCAGCTATTGAAGAAGCCAATCAGATACAATTACATGTATACTAATTACATGTTATTTCTCTTTCTATCAACGAGACATTTTCACTTTCATACTCGCTTAGAGCTCGCCTACTCTATGCATACATTATCTCTATGGGCACTGCACTTATTGTTTAATGGAATACTTAGGTCATAAACTTTCTTAAAGTTAATATATAGTGTCAATATTATGTATGGACTTAATTTATAGTGTCAATATTATTTTTCAATTTACTTCAGTTTTTGTATTTCGAAATCATATTGTTTTATGGATACAATACTTTTTAATCAATGAGGATTCTTATTTTTTATTCTGTAGAGGGAATTAAAAATTACGATTATATACTGTTTAAGACGAATTTTAGTTGTTAAGATAGTGTTTATATACATAGCACTTAAGTTATCTTTAAATCTGAAGTTATGTTTAAACATCACAATTTGACAGAAGAATATTAAAATTATTCATTTAGAATTGTGCTACAGAGTCCGTACATTTAAGCAAAAAAAAATCATAATCATTCCATGTCAAGCCTTTAATATATATAAACTATGTTATTACACATATTATGAAAAGTGGCAATTAATGTTTTTCTTTTATATTGTACATGGTGTTACGGGATTTATATAAAACAAACAATTGTTAAAAAGTTTTTATCATAGTTATACATATTCTGAATATGATGGCTTTTATTCTATTAATCCTGACATTACAAATTTCCTATTTATATAGTTTTTCTAGCTTTCAATAGCAACTTGCAACAGGTCGATCCTGCGTGGTGTTGGTGGTCGACCTTTTCTACTTTTTTTTTACGGAGGCATACCTTCAAAAGGTACCCGGTATCCTGGGAGAGATACCGAGTTATTTGTGACTGACCGCACTAAAACACCCTTGGTAGCCTTCCTCAAAGCTAATAAGAGTACTTCGGAATCTCCGATGGAACGCACCGGTGCCTTTCTATCGCGGCGCCCCTGCGGGCCTTTCTGAGGCATAATTGCCTCATTCCACGCCCTCCTGTTCTCACGATAGTACGCCGCCACACATACCATCGTCCTTCTCGGGGTCGCTGAATGAGCGGTTCGAGCTCCCACTCTAGCCGCTCGCAATCCTGGAAGCCTTTTAGTCTTCTTTTACGACAGGCAGGAGATGCCCTAGCTTGTATTCTAGTCCCGAGCTACAGGGACAGTGTGGTACACACATAGTGCCTTACTAACGACTGACGTGAATTGTATTTATTTCAACAGAAATTGTTGGTCTACTATTCGTTCATTTAGTCTACTCCGAAGTTTATGCAAATGAAGCAGCGTCGACGTCAACGATTGTTGGAAGCGAAAAGAACTGAGTTTGAATATATTTTAAAGCCGTCGCATGCTAGATCTGGGATGGTTCATGAAACGATTGATGGCCGTTGGTCGATTGCTAGAAATAATGATACGCTCTTAACATAAACGTTCGTGGTTAGTAGGCAATTAGAAGTGCTAAAAAATTACTAGTTCGATGTTAATGGTCACGTTTCTAAAATTCACTTAATTTTTTTCATGATAATCGTTGTACCCTCGAAGACATTCGGTCTTGACATATTTTATTGTACATAACTATCAAGTTTAGTAAAATTGTAGACTACCTCGTTGGTCATGTTGGTTGCAAGCGCGATTGCCGATCACGAGGTCCTGGGTTCAATTCCCAGGTCAAGAACTACTGCATTTTTCTAATTTAGTTTTTGTAGTAGTGGCTCTTAGTAGCTTTTAAACTGAAATATTGTGTATATTTCAACTCAAAAACAAACAACGTTCGCCTTTAACGTAATGAAAAACATAGTAACCGTCTAAAACAGCTGTTTTGACATTGACATGTTTATTCTCAATCAGTGACATAGCTACAGTACGATAACTTTCACTAAGTTGTTCGATCGAACATATACGTGTAATTATTCAAACCTAAATTTATTGTAATTAACTAATAATTTACAAAATGACTGCAAATGTACCAGTGATTATAAAGTTGTTAGCTTCTTCAGTATCCGTCGCTTCGAGAGCTGGGAAGATAGTGCGAGATGTTATGAGTAAGGGGGAACTTGGCATCGTTGAAAAGGTATTTATAGTTGCATAATTCCTATATTGCTAATGTTGTGTTGTGTTTAATAAATTACGCGTTATTTTAGGGGAAAGATGATTACCAGACTGAAGCTGATAGATCGGCCCAAAAATGCATTATTGCTTCGTTATCAGCTCAGTACCCGAAACTCAACATCATCGGGGAAGAAGACAGCCTCGATGCTGAGGTAATAACATAATTGGCGATACATATTTTAATTTAAAAAATATTAGTCACAGTAAATGTTTAAGAATTCTAACTCCTTAAAACACAAAAACATTTTGATTTGAATGTACACTACTGACCTTAATATTTATTGTCGATAAGTACATTAAAAAAAACTAATTTACTTTCAAGGTAACCTGTCATTGTTAGTTAACACTTTTTTTTGTTACTTAATTTTCAGACAGATATTTCAAATGATTGGATTGTGTCAGAGGCTGATAAGGAAATAATGGCCTTAGAATGCCCACAGAACCTTAAAAGCGTTAAAGAGGAAGACATTGTGGTGTGGGTTGATCCCCTGGATGGCACTTCGGAATACACACAAGGTTAAAAATTATTAAAACTGAAAATACTAGGTGCAATATAGCTACCTTGTTAGTCATCTAGCATAATTATGATAAACATATAATTTTCCGATGACTTATGAGTTACATATATCTTGATCAGATATGTTTTTTCTCTATCATGTCGCTATATGCCAGCATTAATTCATGATCTGTAGTTGTATTGAACTAGAAAACATTATATTATCTTTGAGGCTGAAGGTTAAAATTATGAATGAATAAAGTAATAGTTTATTGAAACTTTGTACTTTATAACAATGTTTCAACTATTTACACATATTGTTTTATAAGAAGTATATTTCGACATTGATTCTTGTCGAAAGTGTGTTTTCAATATTGGGATTCATAAATTCTAGGTGCCCTTATGTTGAAGCGAGATCCCTGGGAAAGATGGAAAATGTATTTGACACATCCACTGATCAGTATAAAGTGGTATTTAAGTTTACTACACGCAAACTATGGTAAATGGAACATTTGAGCATTCATACAGTGTACATACTAGGTAGAAACTTGTATAGGCACTATAGGATTAATGTTTTAATACTCTGGCACTAATATTACGAGTGCAAAGGCATGTGTAACATGTTTTTTTGTATGAAAACTTTAATGATAATGTAATTTTTATTTATATGGGTGTATAGTAACTAATTTGCATGCTGCATGCTATGAGACATGCTTGCCTATTCAAGTTTACGAATCCAATGCTTGTTATAGGTTTTCTGGAACATGTGACAGTGCTTATCGGGATATCAGTGAATGAAAAACCAGTTGCTGGAGTAATTCACCAGCCCTACTACAAAACGATGGTTGGGACTGAGAAAAAAATGGGAAGAACAATTTGGGGCCTGCAGGAAGTCGGTGTTGGTGGGTTCTCCCCAGCACCCCCTCCAGAATCTTTGGTAATAACAACAACAAGAAGTCATTCTAATCCTACTGTGGAGAAGGCATTACAGGCAATGAATGCTGCTCAAATATTAAGAGTCGGAGGTGCTGGTTATAAGGTAACTATTTGAGTAGAATATTACTTAAAAAAAACTCCACATTTATTCCTACATTTTAATACAGATACTGTTTGATATGTGTTATTCTTTGTTTAATGTTATTAATTTCAGGTTTTACAATTATTGGAAGGTGTTGCATCAGTATATGTGTTTGCTAGTAGCGGCTGTAAAAAATGGGATACGTGTGCTCCCGAAGCCATCCTCACCGCGGCAGGGGGCAAGTTGACAGACATTTTGGGTAATTTTTACAAGTATGGCGCATCAGAAACGAGACCCAACAAAACCGGTGTACTTGCAGCTGTGAACCATGAGCTTCACAGCCAGGCTCTGAGCAAAATACCACAAGAACTTATGGATAAACTTTCTAATAAGTAGACTAAAATAAATCATGTTTGTATGATATACTACTAAATGTAATAAATGATGATTAAAAAGGAAAGAACCAAAAAATAGTATTTATTGATCTCTTTATTTGTGTCACAATGTTACAGATAAAATCTGACACTAAAAAAGTACAAAAAGAGGTGTTATATTTTATACAGACACAAAATACAAACTATATTTCATGGACATTTTATTACTCTGACTAGATTTTTATCTCCGAAACAAATGACAATATTATATACCTACATAAAATGCAATCTTTGTACTTATTGTAAACTGATAGGAATACATTGGCATTACATACTTTTGTACATATAAAAAATTTGAGTATGTTACAGATTAAAAAATATTCTTTGTACTATGATCATTCTTTGGCTTTACAACATGTTACATTGTCTATATTGAAGTGACAGTTTTTTAATTACGGATATGCCAAACTACCTAAGGTAATAAACCATACCAAACTAAAATATGTACTACTAAATTCAAATTTACATAATATTGCAAATGTGGACAGGTCCTAGCTATCATTAAAGTTTGCTTTTGGGTTTTGGTAACATTTTTTTCAATTCACGTCTCAATATCTTGCCTGAAGCGTTTTTCGGTATCTCGTCCACAAAGATAACACCGCCTCTCAGCCGTTTGGCGGGCGATACCTGTAATGCCGATTAACAATTACCAATAACAATGTCGTAATACTTAAACAACCTTCAGATAACAACAATATACAATCATAGTGATCAGCAATAATTGCTAAGTTACACAGATACCTTACCTATTATTTTACTATATATTGCAGTATTGTGCTATGCTAAGATCTCACATGCATGAATGACCACTTAAATTATACCACCTACAACTCTTCAAAGCAAGTGTGAATGGGCTTATTTGATTACCTTGGAGGCGATGTAGTCTACGAGCTCCTGCTCGGAGGGCGCGGGCGGCGCTGCGCGCACCACGAAGGCCGTGGGCAGCTCGCCGGCCGCGGCGTCCGGCGCGCCCACCACGCCGCACTGCGCCACGCCGCTGTGCTGCAGCAGCAGCGCCTCCAGCTCCGCCGGCGCCACCTGTCCGCCGGGGGAAGCAAGCGTTTATTACTTATAATAATGTAGTACAGATATGATTAAAGAATTATTATTTAATGACAGTAAAAAAATAACTACCCAATACTGCCAATTGACTGCCTCGTTGGTCGTATTGGTTGCAAGTGCGACTGACGATCGGGAGGTCCCGGGTTCGATTCCCGTGTCGAACACTCCAAAAATTTTCTAATTTACGTT
>DWTO01000289.1:0-23176 GCA_018244755.1 Jemadia pseudognetus
GGAGCGAGCGTTGGAATCGCAAACCCAAGTGGAATGGATTATGAGGCGTTGATAGCATTGAAGTATAATAACAAATGGCGACCTAGAAAAAATATAAGAAAGGCTTTAAGAGGTTAGGTTATAATGTGTAAATCTAAACAGTAAATTGATTTATATTGAAAAAAAAGTATAATTCAATTTTATATCAGTGGAGTATCTAATAATTTATATTCAAATAAATGGTAATTTGATATTTGACATTGATATATTGATGTCTTTATTACTTTGACGTTTTAAAATCCTCCTAGTTCTCTCAACTCTCACTAGCTCACTACAACCCACGTCTTGAAGTGGTCGTCGCGAGCTCCACGTGAGTGTAGGTCATGACGTCATTAGTGACGTTTTCATCGCGACCACAACGATCGTGGGCGCTATCTGGAATGGCCAAAAGAATGTTTTAGATGTTGTAAACCCTTACAATTAGTGGAATGTAACTATTGTATATATAGGCGTTATAATATAGCCGTTATAATATAGGCAGAATTGGAAACCAATATTTATTAACAATATGAAATAATATTAAAAGTAATTTGTCCAAACCTATATATTTCATTATCTTATTATACATCTGTCTTCGTTTATATATTCACTTTGGTGTTTTGCTTAAACCAGAATAATATTACAAAATATTATCTATGCCTTGTATTTCCGTCATGTACGGTCGAAGTAAAGTATGTGTAAACGAACGACGGTATTTTATTAAAAACTATATTTCGAGCCCATTACAACTAATTGCAACAATCCATACAAGGACAAATAACTTCAATGGTTGCGATTACAACCGAATTTATTATCAAAATGTTTAAAATTACTTGATAACCACTACTCACTGCGTTAACGCATCATTGTTTTAAAAAAATTACAATGACTTGGTTATTGACCTTTCACTGTCAAATAGTGGAAATATTACAAATTGATTCCTGAAATCATTGATGTTTCCCACCGCTGTCATCTTGGATATAGTTCTGTGCTATTGATAAAAAGGTAGCCTCGCCCAAGCGTTTTATATTAGAAATGCCATGAGCTTAGTTTCGCGGGCAACTGTAACGTAAAAAGTGAGCAAATTGTCTTATGAAGTTGGAGTTACACTCGTGTACCTTAAGTTTGTTTGCTGTTAGACTGTTAAAAACAGTTAAAATGGACACTCAGGAGGAATATCAAGACCCAGATTACCATGAATCAGCAGCTGTTAAAGAACCGGCTCAAGTTGTGTCAGAGGAGGAGAAATTGGAGAAAATTAGAAAAATCATACGTCGTGAATTTGCCAATGAAATAGAATCCAGAGAAAAGGAAGTGACCACCATCGATCAAAGGTAATGTTCACATAATATTTTTGCTTCCATATTACATTTTTATTACGTTTCGGTTACTGTTACATTTAGTAAAACATGGGTTAATAAAGCCATGTGACTTTGACATGCCATGCTGATATTGTAAACAAACAATAATAAGGGCAACCAGATATGCTAGTTGAGTTTGTTTAGCTATTACAATCTACAGACATACAGACATCTGTATACAAGCTTAATAGGGACTACATTTGGGTGTGTAAGCATTAACAGCTAAGTACCTCAGATTTCAGCCCCCTACTTTGTGCTTCCTGGGTTCTAATCCTGGTATGTACATCTTTATAAAGTGTTATGGTTAAAATATTAAATGTCATGTGCTGTAAAGGTGAAAGAAAACACTGTGGAGCAACCTGGATCTTAAATGTCACCATAATGTTCTCTAATGCATATGAAATCTGCAAACCTGTACTGTGAGTATGCAGGCCCATTGCTGCAATCTGTTTTATTCTGTGAGGACAAAGTGCTAACAGTGGCAATGATAAAACAGACTGATGATGAGAAGTGTTGTAAACTCTGTAAGCTGCACATGGACAATTTTGACCAACTTTTTGTCATTGTTTTTGCTGGACTGTAATGATTTACTATATGTTTTACTATATGTTAATATTTATAATTGACTGATGTGTTTATTGACTTGCCTTCATGTGGCAATTGGCATTGATTGCTGAGCCAGGTGGTAGGGGTTTGATTCCCCTGTTAGGACAAATAGGTGTAGGGATTACAGGTGTGATATTATGTCTAGGATTTGTCCTATTTGTATTGGTGGCATGAGCATAATTGTGTTCTAGTTGTAAATGTATGTGTGTAGTATGTTAGCTGTTAGGTTACCACAGCATGAGCTCTGCCTAGTTCAATATCTGATAGTGGTATTGTAATTGTCACAAGATATTGATGTAATTTACATCTACAATTTTGTTTTTTTTGTATCTATTTGACCTGATAAACTGGCAGAAAAGTCACTTGGTTGTATAGAGTATTTTCAGTTGTACAATAATGATAAACTATATTTTCACTTCAGTGAGTTAAATTTTTTTAATATATTATAGTAAGGCTTCAGAATGATAATATAATCTTAGTATACTGAAAAAAGAAAGTGAACTTAAAGGCTGCTGTATATAGTCCTTTATGACAGGGAAAATGTTTTGATGACTTTCACTATCTACTAATTTGAGGACCACTGCTTCACTTGATATTGCATATATCAGAGATTCCAAATATCTCTGAGCTATATTTTTTACCTTAGTATTAGTTCCTTATATAAGCAAGTTAAGCGGCTTTTTAACTATGGAAATTTTGGCAATATTAGGCAAATTAGTATTTACTGGCCTGTGGCTAAACAGTGTTTAAAATCTGATTATATTTCTTTGCTCTGTGTGTGAATGTCCTTGCACTTAGCGAAAGCCTGGAGTGTTTTTGGATTGATAAAAAAATATATATTTAGTTTCTGTACACATTTAGCTTTGCATCTGAAAATTAGTAATTTTTTTACTGTACTTTTTGCATCTTTTTTTACTGTATAATTTATTAAACCTTTGCAGTACTAAGCCCATGTGTCCTTCTTCATGTTGATAGTTGATCGTATGTGCTCTGCCATCATGGTGAAAAGATTAGTCAAAATTACATTAGTCCCACCTTGTGCTGGGCAGTATATGTTCATAATTAACATGTGGCACAGGTCAACACAGTCACCACTCGGGGAGGCTCCTTTCATGCCCCTATGTTTTCCCTGTCCAACTCCAAAGGGGTAAAAATCATAATATCTGCACACCCCATTCATATCTAAAATTATGTACTCATTTTATAAGTCCAAAGTATAGTATATATAACAACACAATGAAAATATGGCAATAAAAGTATTTTATATAAAAATGTTTAACAACTTTTTTTTTACTTTAATGACATCACTACATGTTTAATGATATCACTACACTACATGAATCATGTCCTCTATAACCATTGGAGATGCATTGGAAATTTTCTCTATGCTATTATAGTGTTAGGTAAAACTTTTATTACATTTAACATCTCTTATATAACTCATTCGCAACTTATCCTTATCTTGTATTCCTAACATTTTTAATGGTCTTATTACTGAATATTTTTAGGGTAACAAAAGCCAGAAAAATCCTTCACAAACTCCGTTATGCACTAGTCAATAATTACTACAAACAGCAGAGGCTGCAACTGTCCAGCGGTCAACTGCAGGATGACCTTGAAGCTATGAGCCAAGTGCAGGCCAAACCTGAGGTACTCGCATCAACTCTACCTCTTAAATTTGTTTATAAAATCGTTTAATTATCACCTTACTTAAAAAACTCCCGAATTGATGACAGAAATTATTTGAGAGTTAAATACACAATACATATATGCACTGTCTTATGTTTAAAAATTAGTATGTTGGTACCTGACACAAGAGAGTATGAAAATAGTGTAAATATTCTGATACCATCATTTTTAACACAAATGTTATGGACATGAAATTTTGAGGTTGATCTGTAAGAAAGAACAAAAGCAAACATGGTGGATAGTGCCCAGTGTTTATTGTGAGAATCTGCATAATCATGGCATTTATCTGTGTTTAGTTACACATAAATAGAGTTAAGAGTTAGGTTTCTATATTAATACATATTCATGTTTCAGTTATCAATACTTTTACGTGATGGTCAAAATCGTATTCATCCATCAATAAGGAAACTGCTTGGCAAGGAAACTGTGGACTTTAGTGAAATATTTAAATCTCGAGAACCCAGAAATAAAACTAGAAAAAATTATCATGTAAGTATTTTTGCAAACATCTCTCGTAATCTAGTGAACACCAAAGTTTGAAATGCATTGTGCATTCAATTACAAATATTTGTATGCCTTTTAAATTGAACAGATTCCTTTATAATATTAATTAACAGTTATGGAAAATGTTTATATGTAATTTTTCGGAATCACTTGTAGTTAAATGCAATAGTCATTTAATACTTATATGAATAGAACTTGTGGGCACATATCTGGTGCAGTTAATACATTAGATCTGGTCAATAAGATAAGGTCTCTAGTCAATTTTATGTCAGTATCTATTTATGTTTTAAAAAACTTTATATTTCTATATTATATATGAATTTCAGGCCATGTTAAAATCTAAAAATGTGACAACACCAGCAGACTCAACTAAAAGTCTTCGACCTGTATCCAAGTTTGAAGAGATGTACGAAACGGAAGTTCAGTCAAACTTAGTTGAAGATTCATGGGCTAGTAAACCTAAGAAGGTGCCTCGGCATAAGGACCCTAAAATTGAAAATGTATTCACTCTCGATGAGGCCACAAGGAATAAGATGAAACAGCGATATAGAATTATTATAGGTATTATATTGTTTTAAAAACTTAATTTTATATTTTATAAATTTGAGGGAAGTCCAACAAAACGAGACAGGTTTGAGCCATCACTTAGACTTATATCCCCTCTACCTGTAGATGTTAAATATGCAAATTGAGAAACTACTTTTCTCTGTAATATATTATATTTTGGCAATAGTGTTAGAATATTTATTTATTTATTGAATCAAATGTCCATAGATAAGACGGTGGACCCCCATACCCATACGCGTGGACCCCAAGGGTGCGCGGACCACAGGTTAAGAATCACTGATCTAGGTAATTGTGTTTTTACCAACTGTATTTAAAGGTAACACATCCAAGTACGCGCCGCCGGCGTCTCGCGCGGACCGCTCCACGCACAAGTGGCTGCTGTACATCCGCGGGCCCGCCAGCCAGCCCGACATCTCGCGCGTGGTGACGGCGGCCACGGTGCGTCTGCATCCCTCCTACGCGCCGCACCACTTCGTGCGCCTGCAGTGAGTACCCGCTTTGCAATGTGAAGGGCTGGCGTGGCCGCGACGCCGCTTCACGGAGAGTGCAGATACGATACGATATGCTATTGCTGTAGTTATGTTTTACTATTCTGGCCATTTTGGGTTGTAGGCTTTAAAAAATATATGATATTTGAAATATTTGCTTTTAAACACAAATAAAGTAATGATACAAATAATTGTTGTGATCGGTTATGCCTCACAAAAATTGCATGAATAGTGACAATATTAGGTTCTGTAAAATTAGTTATAAGCGAACAAATTATATGTTAGAATAATGACATGATTATAATCTCGTCTTTGCACATATTTCATTTTAATGTGGCACTCGTTTTACATTAAGATAAAAATCTTATCAAATTGTTTAATTAATGGACCAGGTAATTGAAAGTGACAAACACCCAGAACTCACTATAATATACATATAATATAGAAGGATAGAACAGTGGTCAACGATGTAATATTAATTGTACTTAAAACAACATGTTAATATTCCAGCAAACCACCATTCCACGTGTCGCGGCGAGGTTGGGGCGAATTTCCCGCTAAAATAGAACTTCACTTCGCTCTGCCCAGCAGGAATAGACCGTCAGTAGTGGAGCACACAATAAAGTTGGATAGGAACTATACAGGTCTGCAGACATTAGGTAAGTTCATCGTTGGTTACATTCAATCTTATGTAAGAAACAAAGGGCTGTCAAACTCACTTCATCTCAAATATTCGTTGCATGTTTTGTGATTGTGTAGTTAACTGCACAGCCATACAGCTTTGTATGAATACTTGCTTGCATAGTTTAATTTGCATTAACATTTACCCGCAGTTGCAGAGTATGGTCTTAAATGTTTTCGTTCTGAGCAAAGTTCTATATCCAGCTGTATTGTTATACATATAAGTATCTTATTGTGGTATTTTCCTTAGGTAACTATATATTTAGAATATATTTTAAAAACATTGCATTGAACAGTTAATATAAACTAAATTTAGTAATTTATAACTAAATTTATAAACTAAATTGTGCAACATTGACACATGGTATTCTAACAATTTAGAGATATTTATTGCTGAGTTGCAATTACCACATATTTAAATTTTTGTAGTCTATGTTCTTATTTTCTATTCATATAGCCAGAACATTACTGCTCTCAACATAATAGGACAGGATACTTTATCATGGCATAAAAAATCTAAAAACATTGTTTTTTTCAGGCGGAGAGACTGTGATAGACGTTTGGTTGTACAGTACACCAGACATGCTAAAATATGAATTCACAGAATCATGCACAGAAGACGCAAGTATAAAACCTAAAAAAGAAGATCAAACTGACACGAAAGACATATTAAAAGACTCTCAAGGCGTAAAAACAAACATACAAACATACTTGAAAAATAATATAAAAAAAGAACAAGAACTAAATACACCAATGGATATGCAAGTAGTCAAAGAAGAAGTTGAAGATATTGAGGAAATAAACGACGTTGATAATAATTCAGAAAGTTGGATGGATTTCTTTTCAAAAAACACAACGGAAGTTAATGTGGACGAAATGTTGGTCAAAACAAGTAATACAGAATCAGTAATGGATTCTGATGACACCAAACATACTACGGTATCGACGTTAGAAAATGATTCAATACAATTAAACAATAAGACTGACAGAATAGAATCTCGACAAATAGAAACCGATACGGGTATCGATAAAACAAATTTAGTCGCAGACAACTTGTTAGAAGTGCCAGTGGAAATCCTTAATCAACCAATGTTAATGAAAAAACGAATAGTTAAATACATGGAACCGACTACAGGGAAAATATATTACTTAGAAATGGATAGAAAACTTGATTTGAGTACAGTGCAAGAGATAGTAATAGCATCGGACGAGGGTGTTAAGACCGCCAAGATAAGTCCATTGAAATCGAACACGCTAAGGAGCTTTAGGAGACCTAAAAAAATGGAATCACTATTGAAGCCGGAGTTTAAAGAATTGGGAAATCATAGAACAGACAATACGACAAACTGTTTGAAAAACAAATTTCATCATATAGAAAACGACCATTGCTATTTTAGTACGAATCGTAGAGTAGTTGAACAGACTGAAGAGTATGAAGATTTTGAAGTAGAATTGGACGCAGAATCTAATTGTGAACGTGAAACAACAATTCTTGAAACTATACAAGAAGCAGTGTTAAGGCTTACAAATGTAAGAATGGTAGTTGATTATATGTTGAAGAAAATACCAATTATATCTCAAGATGTGAAGAAATCTAATTTCGCCAAATATTTCCCATTCGTGGTTGAAAGCGAGGAACGCTATTGGAAACTTGATTTTGCTAAACGAAGAAATATTGAGGTAAATTGGTTTTTGCGGAAAACAAGCTCTTTTTTTTCTCCAAGTCATATTCCAATTGATCCTAATGGTGTTCAAAATGGACTTACAGACTTGGTTACACTTGTAGGCCTGCCTCGTTGGGGGATTGGTCCGGGGTTGAATCCTCGGGTCGGGAAAAGCATTATTGGATTTTTCTAACTTGATATTTCCAGTAGTAGCATCGAGACTGCATTTGTGTCTGGCGTATGGAAATATGCTCACGCCTATTTAATGAGACAGATAACTGAGGAAAAGTGGAAGACTACATCCCTCTGCCTACCCCTTTCGGGAAAATACAGGCGAGATGTTATTTTTTTTAAACAATAAGGCTCCTACCAATGTTGCTCAATAATCTGTCTGAGAAATGATATATCACTGCCATAGAAAACGGGTATCCTATTAGGAGCAGTATTATATTGTTTCTCATTTTTTCGTATGAAATAATAACTCGTGTACAGTGTCATACCTCATAAAACTATTTAATAAAAATGCATATGTCATTCATTCCATACGCCCAAAGCAACTAAACATACGCTTTGACTAATCTCTTCATGTCATGCTTTGATAAAAAAATGTAGAATAGCCGAAAGCAACGTTAGGAACATCAGGACAATATTCAGTGTAAATCCTTAGCCTCTGCATATCCCTATAGAAAATAGGTGCGATATTATGTATGTATGAATGTATGTACATATGTATAATATTGCTAGTCCATGTTTATAGACTTGTTAAAATTTAACTCTTATGATATTCTTACCAGTATGGCTTTTAATTAAACATAGATTAAATTTCTCTTAAAATTTAATATTATTTCTAGTGGTCGCGAGCGAAATTTATCAACAAAATGTTACTAGATAGATTTCATTCCCACGAAAATGTATGGCGGACTAAACAAATATTGATATACTCACGGCTACACGGCTACAACCCTATTCGAACTGAAAACATACACAGCCAAACACAAATCAAAACCGAGGAGTGGTCGTCGTGGAATGATCTGGAAAATTCCAGAAGAATTGAGACGAACATCAAGGAAATATATCCAAACGCGTCTGATATTAGTACTTTAACAGTTTTTGACAGTAATGAGTTTATTCCATTTATAAACTCGGAATTCGTTGATTTGACAGACTGTGAAGAGGAAATTGACGTTGTGGGAACAAATTGTGAAGTTAAGCCAAAGATACAAGAAGTGACAGAGTTGGCCGATCTCACAGCGTTGCCAGTAGAAAACGAAGAGGATAGACTGAGGTTTTTGTATATTGAGAGAAAATGTGCCGACATCGGAATAGAGTTGAGGAATGAGGATGTTGGAAATGGTTTTTCTTATAGGTAAGTTGAAATATTTATTTTATCTCTAAATGCAATTACAATTACATCCAGCCAGTGCTTAATGACTTGCGTTTGTTTGCCTTGCTGACGATATTGTCTGCGGACATCTTGCGTGGATCCAAAAACACTAGTAACTCGGACCGCGTTGCGATCGTGACTGAACGCCCCCGAAGCTACGCACTGTTAACAACCACAGTCAGGCCGTCATCGTGAAATAGAATATCTGTACTTATGTCATTTGGGTCATTATGTCGGTGAAGCTGGGTTATTAAATCGTGTATTTGATTTGTAGTGCCGTCCATGCAGTAATGTTATCAGCAGTAAAAAGTTTTGCCGACGAGCTGATACGAAGCGCTTTGGCTATCAAACTGTCCGAAGAAAGAGATTTGGATTATCTACCCACAGTGTGGGTTGGGTGAGTATCGACAGTTATTTACCGCGCTTCAATGCGCTGACTATACTAATATATTTATAACGATTACATAGGCAATGTATAAAAAAAATATTTTTAACGGTACTTAATGAACGCAGTTCTATTGTTACTAAAGTTTGTTATTTAGTCGAGTAGAAATATACATATGAATCCCGTAATGTGGACTGGATATCACAACAATCTCGCTCGCCGGCAGCTCGTCGGCGCGCGCGGCCGTGGCGCTGGAGCACGCGCTGGGCGCGGCGCGCGCGCACCCGCGCCTGCGCGCGCTGGGCGGCGCCGCGCTGGCCGCGCGCGCACGCGCCTCCTACACGCCCCTATAGTATATCCTTTACAGACACTACTTGTTTTATTTATATATAACCTCCTGCCGCTATGAAACATAGAGACGTGGACAGTGGGGGTGGGGGTGGGGGGGTAATACACAGGGAGAGGGAGCTGCCCTTTCCTAGAAATAAAATAATATTGAAATGCAAAGTACACAAGCAGAAGCTGGTCGTTACAAGCCGAAGACAAATCGCGATGGCACAGTAGTGGAAGTCTATGGAAGTCCTTGTCCAGTAGACCAAGACACAAATGATGATGATGAAAGTGATCAAAGTCTAATAAGCATTACGCTGTGAAGGGCTCGTGCAGTGTTACCCGTTAGGCTTTGTACTATTTTAATTACGATCGCTGTACAGATACGACTCGCACTACAAATGTTAAGTTTCATGTGCTCCTACCTGCAATGCATTCTTTTCCCATTCTCTATATATATGAACTTGGGCTCTGTATAAACTGGACTATGGACTGACTGGCAACGCCCTTGAGATGTGAAATATCCGGCCCTTTTAAAATACGAGTGTCACAATGTACACTACGCAATAAATATTGTATTTCAGTAAACATGATACATAGATACACTTGATCGAAAATGAATAGGTTTCCAATACATCCATAGCGACTATACACTTGCTAATACTGTTGGGCGATCGAACAGACGAATTGAATCACAACTCGTAGCAATATTATTATAATGATCTCGTAATTGTAGAAACTATTATCTATTAAATGTACATATTTTGATGTTAAAAAACCAATGATCTTTGTACCATTCCATTTTATAGTAAATATATAAATATAAACTGGCGAAACGTAGTGTTCTACATTCCTCTGCCTACATCTTCGGGGATTACAGGCTTGATGTTACGTTTTTTATAAACTTGGTTTAGGCATTATTATACAGAAAAACGTATAAAAATACAAGGAAAATATGAAACAATTTAATACGGTATAAATTGATATAAAAATAAAAGTCGCAAAGAATGAAGTATGTTTTATTAATTAAACTTATACAAACAAAATCTCAACTAAGTACATCTAGCAAATACTATATAACTCTTAGCAAATAATCAACCTGTGGCTGCTTAGCAACACTATCCATAAAAGTATAGTCAACATACACTTACGAGAAGTACAATAGGTATTTATAAATGTACCTACCAAAATATGCGATTACTATGCGAAAATTCCAGAAAACTTTTTTTGTTGTCCTATGCCAAATAATTTTTATCCATTTTATAGAATTCAATTTGTCAATACAATATTCGACACGAATTGACTTCTAGCGTCAAGATTCGTCAGATGCTGGCAACTGCTTCAGATATAGTAAGCCTTGTTCTGGTCATTTAATATGACGTTGTGAGATAGGAAACTAAAAGTCAATAGGCGGGAGTGGCGGCGGAGTACTTTTTGTTCTCCACAATTTGCTGTCATAATCTTGCGTCTCTGAAAAAAGGAGGTTTGCATAAAATCGGCAAATTTCTTTTCTCGATGAGAGATGGCGCTGCGCGCAATCGGAGGCACGTTTATGGGAGACATACAAATATTGGTGGAAGATTCCAAACTTAACACTGCTGTTCCACTGCTGGCGATTCCTTGTTACCACGAATACGGCGAGGTCAGGTTGCTATTTATTCCTAAAGATTCTGGTGAATTTTATCCTACGTTTATGCCATTAAACTTTGAAACCCAAACATTCCATTCGACTCTTGCTTTTACACAATCGTTATCTCATTAATTTCGTACAGTGTGATCATTCGGCATACATTTTTATCATATTAGTGATTTTATTAGGTTTTATAGTAAATTTGCGACATAAAATATACAAGGTTGAAAAGCGGCTTAAAAATTACACACCCGTAATCAAACTAGAAGACGATGTGGCCACCTGAAGCTCGGCGAGCAGCACGCGGGACGGCGCGGATAAGTGACGACGTGGGGATTTCTTGTCACTCCTGCCTCGTTTATCTGCGATTGCGAGAGCGACACATGGATATGAAAAGTTTAATTATTCAAGCCAATTCCTTTACACTGATTGTGAGACATTCCTAAGAAATTTTACACTGCCTTAAGGGTTTAATTACACGATATTCAATTATAAGATATTACTACATCGAATCAACGCAATTCTAATTTTAACGTCACTGAATTGAGTGATGCTTTTGGTGTGCGAATTTGATTTTGTGTGCACCAACTATTCTACCTACTACACTGAATAATTACTCACACCTATTCCTGTAACCGGTGCCACCGAAGTGACCCGCGAATCTAACGTTAGAAGGTTGCTGGAAATATTTCTTCAGCATGATGGCAAACACGGAAGCTAAACACACAGCACAGCATGCCAACACAGCGTAGAAATATAGAAGCCAACGCCACTGAAAGACAATGAATTTATATGTACACTTACTGGATTTATCATATTTCTGTTCCACATTACGTTCGTGTTTACCTCGTTGGTCGAGTGGTTGCAAGCGTGACTGCCTATCGAGAGGTGCTGGGTTCGATTCCCGGGTTAAGTACCTACTACTGTATTTTTCTAACTTAGTTTTCTAGTTGAATATCGCAGTAGTGGCTCGGAGTTTGGACTTACGTCCGGTGACTCCGGTGTGTGGCAATAAGCTCATCACATATTTCATATTGCGTGTAACAACAGCTGAGCCGTGGAGGTGCTGCACTCAGCTGCCTGTCTTTCGGGAAAATACAAGCGTGATTGATTACGTTATAACAAAAAATTAACATGAGACAAACTAACTCGGAAACTACGTGTTGGACGTTTCTTCGGAAAACATTGGCTCGCGCCGGGGTCCGACTGGGCGTCTTGAGGACAAGGGACGCAGGAGTTGTCACTGTCACTAGACCAGGTGTTTGCTGAGCAGATGGCTGAAGCGGTAACAGAGAGTTTTTTTCACGTCGATCTAATATTATGTACGTTATTATTGCTTGGCTTTTTATATATATGGTGTTAACGATAGAACGACAATAGGTTATGATTTTGTTTACGTTTATAGTTTATTCCTTTATTACGCAAACACGAACTTAAGGTCGTATGTCAACTTAATGTTATTGCGGTGACAACTTAATTTCAATGCTGTGACAACTTATTCCAAGGAACCGCGATTGTTGTTGCAGTTAAAACAAGTTAATGATATTTGAAGTATGACCCTGGAAGCTTAATTGGGTAATGGGAAATACTCCGCTGTTTTATACATCAGCGGAGATAGAGTGACAAGTGGACAATTTTAATATAATTAAATTTATTTGTAACCAACGCCAGTGTCGTTTTTGACATCAAACCGACATTTCCATTAATTTAGGTAAATCATTATTAACATACATAATATGTTTTTTTATCATCGTGTAAATGATAGAAGTTAAAGTATGGAAGTTCGATATGGTAGAATTTACCACATATTTTCTGCTCTGCTATCAGGAAATACCCAGCTGTGCATGATACCACCACATCTATGTCTTTTGCGTTCATCTTCGCAGCCAATTGGTGGTACTTGTAGTGTTCATGGGAAGCTAAAAAAATTATTGAATATGTACAGGTAAATCATCATGAGCTTTAGGTACTATTTTTTTATATTTTGCTTCTAATAAAGCTTGTTACTAAACAACAACTAAAAGCAACGAATAAAAATCTCATTCTTTCTCTCAGTTTTTATTAATATTTGACTTGTTTTTACTTTGATAGTTTTTGATGACGTTCAACATATGTTTTGGCGTTATGAAATGAAAAGTTTGGAAAGAAAAATTTCGAAGCAAAAATTTTCTCAGGAAACAAGCGTTACAACTTTATACGAAGGAGGCGACTGGAAGTCGACTTATGTATTTACGGAGACATACGTATTATGCTCAAAACCCTTTTAGTGTTACAGATATTTTTGAGCTCATCAAATGCATTTATTTAAACGCTTTATTATGACACATTTATAGCAAAATGGTGACAAGCGGCTAACTCGATGCCTATTGGCAACAGCGGGTGGATGGCGAGGCGATACTTTGTAGCAGGCGTAACATAACATTACAAGGCACATTTCCTTTCAATGATTTTGCTAGAATGCAATTACTGCAATATATTGCAGCTGTGCATACTTGTACTTATTGTTTTTTCAAATTGTACCCAAATTTTGCACTGATGGTTCAGAAGCGGTAGCGGTAGAAATAACCGATTTTCGATATAATAAAAAAATAAGAAATATTGAACCATTTTATGCCCTAAAATACAGAACTCTATAGACGTATATACCTACATTTAGGCCTGTCATATTATTTGTTGACGCATTAGAATTTTGTAATGTTTTTAATTGACAGTGGAACTAAATATCATTTTGGTACCTGCTGTACCTTTACGCAAACATTCGACGGATCATAACAAATATATGTACGTACCTCTTCTAAGCGTGTGGGTAACGATCATTTTTCCTGTTGTAACCTCTACGGGCGCCAATGTTTTGTTCGACGCATCGTAGTGTAGTACCACTGAAAAGTGCCGCGCGAAAGAAAACATTTTTAATAACATTACAGCTAAGGATTACATTTTGGAGATTCTTTCCTTCAGAATTGATTTGGTCAAAGTAGTATTTCCGAATGCAGATATGTGAAATAATCCTTCTTACCTTCCAGAGACTGCACTGTGGGTATCATAGTCACAGCGAGAAGAACAAAGGAGCACAACAAGTCTCTTTTGCATTCGGCACTGCAATTAATTACTGACGATGTTCTCATTGTTACGGATAGTATAGACCGGATTAGACTACGATCACCCTGCAATACAATACGAAGCTATATCCTTCAGTTCCCGGCAACAAAATCCGTTGTTCTGGCCGCATTACATTACTCGAATTTATGATTTGCCTCTGTTTCAACAACAAATTATGTAGGCCAGTGTACGATTGACGTGACAAAAGCATTTCTAATCGTTCCAACACCGGATGTCACCAATTTATTAAACGATTTCGAGCATTATTAAATTGTTGCAATAATCATTTATTTTGTCACTGGAGCGTGTTCCGAATCCGAATACATATATTTTGCGAGCCGTTTCATTTTTCACTTAAGTAATATGAAAAATTACCTCATCCTTTAAGCACACGGGTTCGTTGATCTTTGTTGAACAGTGACGTCCGCAAATCAATTTCGTCAATATCGGGTCTAACCTACTGACAGCTGTAAGATCCTGAAAAATAAAAAGCAAATATGGCATGGCCGCTTTGTCTGTACTAGGCTGCGTCTAAGCTTTTTGGTATAATGAACGTATTGAGCAGGATGAGATTTTCAAGAGTTAATAATTATTAAGTGTAATTATAAGAGAGGTATTGACAGAAAATATAAAAATGAAAATAGCAAAACAGAAGTTAACTTATTATTCAAGGATTACTGAAAGAACTGATTATTTAAGCTCACAATCAAGACTTCAAATGTCTCAGTCAAATTTTAGGCATTAAATACATATCTAAGTAGGTTTACTGAAATAATGTGAGACGCTACATGACTTTGAACATTGCCTACGCCAGGTGTGATCATTAGCCTATCAGTACATATCTTACGCGATAGGAACAATCTTCACAGAAGTATGTAGAGGGAGACACCACATCAAAAGTAGGCAGGCTGATTACTGTAATTCGTACATTTCGCAACACCACATCAGCCTGAAGAATAAAACATGGTTGTTATGAAGTTTTTCTTCGCGATTAAATACTTATGTATGCATCGGTTTAGTTCACATATGTATATTTTTGAATACTTAGCCCGATTAGTTTTATCCCTATCAGAGGTTTTGAATTTCTCCTAGAGAGTAGGTAGCCCTTCGTGAAGCTAATGCTTGGGAAGCCAAGGTACTTACCCTCGCGAGGGGCTATTATTCAGGCTATACCAACAACATACGTGATTTGGATAATTGGTCCATAATATTTTTGTATATAATTCGCCTACCTGACTACAAACGTAGTTCCCACAATTCCTAGCTTGAATTTCTTTTATGGTAATCATTGCATTGTCGACTGCAATATTATCGTAACTAAGCATAGCAGCTATATCTGTGTTCCATGTGTAATTATCTTTCGCGTAGTCTGCAGAATGTGGACCAGAAGAATAGCAGCCAAAAGACACTGTTTCTCCAATCGTTACATACAGTTCGTCCTGTATAGTTAATTTATGATGTTTATAATGATATACAAGTAATGAACGACCGAATTTTGGGCACCTAATGAATTGATGAATTATCAAGCCCCCACAAGATAGACAGATTTTATTAAAACATCTATTAAATGTTCCTTCATAGAATGTGCACGCAGTGCCATGAACAGAGAGAAGTGCAGAGGCCTCGCAAAGGTCGCAACCAATGCATTAAACGTTCCATGACCACGACCACTCCACCAGGAGTACACGACCGAGAAGAAGAAAATGAATTGATTATGTCGCTTACTACGAGAAAATAATTACAGAGATATTAACAGAATTGTAATTTGACATATATCAAATACATACTTAATACCTAATAGCCTTTAGAACATAAGATATTCAAGACGAATAAATTAAAACATACGTACCATTTGAGGTCGCAAGGGTGGTAGATCGCTCAATCCGTGAATAAGTTCTGAAATATTAGTGCATCTCTTTCTTCTTTCTTTACATTCTCTATATATACCATTGACATCTTTGCAGAAAGTTTCATAACCTTTCTCACCATCATAGATAGAAAACAGGGTATCTCTTGGAACAATGTGTTTGTGCTTATTGGTTTTAGGATTTTCATTTATATTAATGTCGAAAACGTCAATGTTATCGTCATTATAAGTTTCGATGGTGGATCGGTTTTTTAATGCAGTAAGTCTTTTATCCCGCACCCAATTCCACCTGACTGGCGTTTTAATGTCGTTCAGAAATGTATTACCGAGTATATTTCTTGTGCTTTCATGTACATTTAACGGGAAATTCAAATCTACACGTATTTTATCTGTAAGCGTTTTGTACTTGAAACATTTTACGTGTTTTACGAATTTCTCAAAATCGTTTTTGGATAGTCTTTGTTGCATATTCACAACGTGGTTAAACGTCGCTGGAAGATCGCAGATGTAGCCGTGGCCTCTTGAGGAAAGCAAAACTGTTTAATTGAATAAGTAAATCACTGCAAATTCTAAATAGATATAAGTCTATTACCTTTTTGCGAATTATTCTTGGGTATCCTATTATTATTTCTATTTTTTATGTGCACGTAATTTTTTATTTCCAAATTTGTTTCCGTTTTTAATTTCTTCTTCTGAACTACCTTAAAAGATTGGATTAGTCTACGAGTTTCCAGTCAAATAAATAGCTTATTATTATAATAAGGCTAAATATTCTTTACCTATCTACATAGTCAAATTATTTTTGTCGAATATCTATGTACATAATTATATATTTTCTTTTATCGTTATGTTTGTGCTTAATATATGAATTATAGATATAGTGTTTAATGTGATAAAGAAACATGGATAAGAGAGAAGGCTTCGCGCGTTTAAAAAGATATCAAATAGTTACCATCACAAAAAATCATCGTGTAATATTTTTACTAATATAATGTTTTTCTCTATCTGTAGAACAACCTAGGAATCGAAGAGTGAACTTTTCTAGTCTACACAAAAAACTACATACTATATAACCTAATTTTATATTAAGTATAATACCTTGGCTGTTGCGGACTTTTTAAACGATAACTTTATCAAAAGTTTGTTAAGTAACTTTTCCGGTGCTCTAATTGTATTCATTGTTGTTACATCGTGAGAAATACCTTGTTCCAACGTGTTAAAATTTGTTGGTAAATCGTTGTCGTCTAAATTTTCGTTAAAACTATCTTCCTCGACGCTTTTCTTCTTCACATATCTATCCCATTCGTCATTTAGGTGATCTGATTCAAAATTTAATATCGAAAATAAAAGATCTCTCGATATCTTTTTTGTTTGATTTTTTTTCGAATTAATAGGATCAACAGAATCTACTTTTACATTAGATTCAGTGGTTTTATCATCTGACTTTATCGTGTCATCAATTATCACAATTGTACGATATTTTTTTGTTACTTGATTGTTACTGTCTTCAGATGTTTCGGCACCTTGTACATTACTATTGATCAAATATTCATTTGTCCTTAATGACTGATCTTGTAAGGGAATATTTATTTCGTCATGATGTACTGAGGATAAACGTCTCACGAATCGCTGATCAGATTTTAAGGTCTGTTCCATCATTGATTTCTTGTCAGTTGAATAATGCTTATGGTTTTTGTACAGAAATTTAGAAGTGACTGATTTAAGACGATTGAAAATATTTCTGCCTGGGATAGTACACTTAGTTTGTTCTGTACTTATAGGTGTAAGTGTAGTTGTCTGAGTGTATTTCGAAAACTTATTTATTGGTTTCGAAATTTGAGTATTCTTTGAATAATTCATTTTCGGTAACTTAGTTGTCAACTTAGCCTTCAATGTAGTTACTCCCGTTGTTTTGTTTTTAGTTGTCACATCTGCTAATTTTAATTTTAATTTATTCATGTGGTTTGTCATTGATTTTGTAGTTTTATCTTGTATTGATGTAGTCTCTCTGCTGATTTTTGATGTTGTATTCATTACTGATGATGTATTCGGTTTCAACTTCTTATTATTTTTTTGTGAAATAGTTTTAGTTGCAACGCGGTTGCTAGTTGTAGGAGTCGTTTTCCCAGTTAATGTATTCTCTTTCTTAGACATTTTGAATTTCGCTACATCCCTAGTGGTAGATGCGTTTGGTGTAGTCTTCGATATTTTTTTTATAGCCGGTGTAGAGTAGGTTGTACCTGTACTGTCACTACCGCTAAAATTGAGTATTTTACACAATTTGTCAATGTTAAGACTCAAAGAATCAGTGATTATTTTTTCGTTACTAAGTGTGTCTTTATTTATATTCATTGTTTCTTCAGTATTAACAGTTTCAGAAAAAATACTCTTCGTCCTGCTTGTTTTTCCTTTTACATCGGATCCATTTAGTTTTTTCACTTTGCACTTACTCTTTTTACTTCCTTTAATTTTAGGTTTATTTATTTTTCGAGAACCTTCTTTAGTATTTCTCTTCATATAATTATACCAAAATGATCCACCACTGTCAGTTATCAAAGGCGATTCTATCTGATTGTTTTCAATTATTTGTCTTTTCTTAGGAGATTTCTTAACTATTGGAGTTTCAACTTCTAAACTATTGAATTTATACCCCTTAGTCTTTTTTTTATTTTTTTTTCTGAATAGTCTTTTCAATTCAATGCGTTTTTTCGTTTTTTTTGGTAAATCAGGATTGTAATGAAAATCCAATGTATCTATATTACGTAGCGTATCTGTTGGGTATTCGTTAGTTGCAACTTTTTGTACGTTACCGGGTTCAGTATTACATATGATGTTCACATTTATATTGTCAAGGGAATATACTTGTTTAACGTTCTTCCTTTTCCTTATGTTGTTTACCATCGAATTCTTAGTCAATAGTTTTATCGGTGTACATTTACGTATAACATCTAAAAATTCTCCACTCTTACTAAACATATCTGCGTTGCAGCTATCATACGTAGACACTTTTTCCAAGTCCCTTGCAAGACTATCTAAATAATTAATTAATGAATCGTTTCTACTGTATTGAACAATTGTGTTTTTAACATTATTATCTCGTTTATCGACATAAGAAAAAGCCTTGCAAGTCCGACCTTTACATTTACCCCTTACTCTTTTATAATAGTCATTCAGAGTCTTCTCTATTTTATGTACAACGTCTCTTAATTTTCTGCCACCAGTGGGATTCATCCAAAAAAATGTTTGTATTTCGGTACAATGATCATTCATGTATTTGGCTATGTTGTCAAATTCAAATATAAGTTCTGACATGACTGCATCACTAGCAGCACATGCTCTGCACATAGTCTTATTAACTTTACAATGACAGTTGCACACTCTGTCATGTCCAAAATATTTTTTTACTGCTGCCCAATTTATATGTCTCAACATGATGACTTTTTTATAAAAATTATTAAGCGTCTGATCCATATCATTACTTTGTGCTTTTTTGTTTGTACTTTGACTTGTAAGATCACGTTTGCTTTTACCCTCTTTGTTTTTGGTAAAATTATTGTACATTTGCATTAGATTTGCTAAAACATTTTTATCAATCCCAATTGTTCCCATACTTATCGTAGTATTTTCATTTTCTGTTGATACATATTTAGGAGTAACACTTAACTCTGTATAGTTGTCAAGTGTTAAATTCTGCATGAAGCCACTCCTAATAGGTTTTAAAATAAAGTTACCTTTGGGAATATTAATATTTTTATTGTCAACTAATAAGTATAATCCTGGCGACAGTAAATTTTTGACTGTTGATTGCCTAGAAGTACCATCTTCGAATATTTGGTATTTTATATCAACTGGCGTTGACATAATGGCTGAGAAAACTCTTCTTATTTTGACGGGCTTTAAGGCACGTTTCTTCTCATTTATATTGTCATTTATGTACGGGAGTGCAATATGAACTTGTATAGAATTTGTTACTCTATTTGAATTGGATTCTAAACTTGAAATTGGCGGTAGATACATATTATCGCGCTTATTAGTCTCTGTGGTCAGATATGCTATATTTTTATGGTCATAGCTCAGCGTGCTCTTAATTAGATCTACTACTACTTCAAGAGCGGCTACATCCTTAGCTGTAAAAGTCTTGTCTGACTGTATATCACGTTTTTCATGCTTTATCACTTCTAAATATGAAGTTGTTGTACCGTTCATAACATGATTATTTGTAGCATCCAACAAAGGTTCGTAATATATCTGTAAAAATGAAGCATATATCAAAAAAATGTATTAATGTTATCATAAGTAAAGTTATGAAAATTTACTTACATCATCATAATTAGTATATGCTTCATCTGGCATTTGTTTTTGCATGTCCTCATAAACATCATTGCTTTGAACGTTTACCTTATATTGTAAATTTTCAGGTTCATTATTATTTATGGGTATTATTTTAAAGCGTACAGGTAGATAGAGATTAGTGATACTTGTCATTTTTTTGTGTTCTGTGTTCTTCATTATTCCACTAGATTGAATCATATTTGATAGAAAGTCCTCCTTATAAGGCTGGTTTGTATTTTGTTCACAGTTTGATAATAATTTGGTTTTTAATGACTCTTCATTAGTGGGAACTGTCAAGGAATTTATTTTTGTAATAGGGAAATGCTTGCTCGGTATTAATTTTGTGCTGTTTCGCAGTGTCGTCTCAGTTGCACTCTGTAGGTTCATTAAAGTTGATATTATAAAAGTTTATTTGAAAATACTAGCAATTACGAGTGCGTTCAATTGTAATTCTCCCATTACGAGGTCTTTTGTTTTGTCCCTACTACATACGTTCGTTTGTAAGATTAAAATAGTTTGATCTAACAATGAGGAAAAAAACCATAGGTTTAAAAGTTGGTAAGGTATTGGAAACTCATCCAATGTTGCACTTTGCACTTATCTTTAGGCCACGGTGACCACTTACCATCAAATGGACCATGTACCTACTTGTATCAGGTTCCAATTACCAAAAGAAGGTTCTTCGTAATACTCTCAAGGTACGAGAAATGTATCCTCAAGCAGATAGCAAGCGTGCCAGACTGTATTGTAGTCGTACGTTACGTGTACGTCAAATATAAGATTAGACCCGCGTCCCACAGGGGGATAATAAAATAGCTGGCGACCAAGTTGGAACAATTGCACAAACAATCGCATCATACTTTTGAGAATTTTCGAATGTATATATTAGGATTACACTTAACAATTAATAATAAATAAACATACAAATTTAAAGTAAATTTGGCTTTATGTTCATAAGCATAGTATTTATATTATTTATTTTTATTTCATTTTAATAATTGATAATTTTAAAATATTTATATCCTTAAAAAAATATACATACAGTAATTTTATCAAGATGTTTGTCCTGATGATCATTATAATCTTTTTTTTCAGCTAATATATCTTTATTGTCAATGACTTTTCCCGATTCTCTGTTAAGATGTATGGCGCTGCTTGCTTCACCTAAAATCAGATAAAAGTGTATTAAATCCTGAGTAGTATCTCGCGATGAAATTTATCAACTCCTATATAACATCGATAGTGTAAATAACTAGATGTTTAACTTGAATTACTTGTTGTTAATTTTGTTTCAGATTCGGCGTCTTTGCCAAATTTTTTCATACGCTTTTTCAATTGTTGCAGTAAATCTAAAAAAAATATAGACGTTTAGGATTAACAGATATTAAACAATAATAAATATTGACTGTGTAAAGAACGGTTTTCAATATGTTTACCAAAAAAATTACCTGAAATTGATTTGGACCGATTATGTCGGGGCAAACCGTGTTTATCATCTTTAAGACTGTAAATAAAACGTCCATTTCCAAACAAATCATCGCGTTTCCCATTTAATGGAGTAGTACATTCAACTGGAATGTAATAATTTATTTGTGGTATATACAAATATACATACAAAGAGTCACGCCTGCAAATTCCGAAAAGGTAAGAAGAGGAATGTAGCACACTCCCACGAATCACCAGTCACGGGCACGTCACACTATGGAATAGGTGGTGAGCCTATTTCCATACACCGGGCACATATACAGACTCCGAACCACAACTAAAAAATTTAAATTATAAAAAATCCAGTAGTGCCCGATCTGGGATTTGAACCCAGGACCTCCCCATCGGCAGTTGCGCCTGCAACCAACATGAACAACGAGGCAGTCAATATATATATTCATATGTATAAATATATTTAGAAAGTAATTTGCCTCGGGTAATTATTATTATCGGATAGTAATTTGATCGGGAGGTCCTGGGTACAATTACCGGGTTGAGCACTACAAAATGTAATGTTTTATTTACAATACTTTTTTTATTAGAGCATTAATTTCTGCATGCATGCTCCTAATACGTTCTTCGGCGATAGCTTAAGGTATTTTGATAGATTAACGATTTGACTTTATTTACGAAAAATCAAATAACATGATATGTACCTCTACGTACTAATCGCTCCTTCATCTCTTCATCGCCGAACGTCGTCGATACTTTTTTGTGAGGGTTGTCGCTAAAAACTTAACTAGCATTAACAGAGACATTCCTGTTTTCCTTATCTATGCTACGAGTAATAATACTTATACATAGTTTTGCCATAGATATTGTTACAAAGAAAAATAAAATTTTTTTTGTACGTAACATTTATTATTATTAAAGTGTGTTACTTTAATAAATTAATATAAAACCATTCAAAATATGTATATAAAGCTTATTCGAAGTGGTTTTGGCATTGGCATTGGCTGCATTATAGTCCTTTAAACTTTGAGGCCAGTTATCAACAGCAGCACGCACTCTTTCTATGGGAAAATTCTTCACTGCCAATCGTATGGATTGTTTTAGGGACTCCAAATTACCATGGCGTTTAGGGTG
>DWTO01000290.1:0-23168 GCA_018244755.1 Jemadia pseudognetus
ACTGATGAAACGTTGTAGTGTACTACAATCCTCTGCCTACCTCTTCTGGGATAACAGACGTGATGTTACGTTACGTAATTTTTATATATTCATTACGAATCAATAATAATAAAAAACATAAATATAGTAAATGTAAATCTTCAACTAAATACATATATTTCATGTTGTCCATTTGCCTCCGATAACAGGACTCTTAGCAGTGTACTGCTATTACATTTGAAGTTTATTAAAAAGCATATAAATTGTCCAGTTTATCATCATCAATTTGTCTATCGTTTCGCTCTTTCATGCATTTATTTTTAGAATGACAGGTGTTAATTCTATCTATGCAGTGTGCACTGACTAAGTGTGAATTTATAAAGCTGATATGTGTCAAAGAACATTACGAAAAACTCGAAGACGTGTAGATTTCCTCGCGAAATGTCATCATTATAACAATAGATATACATATAATCTTAAAAACTTATTATGTATACATATACTATATATATGTATACATATACATATAATAAATGAATAAATAAATAAATACATATGTAGACAGACGATTGATTTATTAACTGGCCGTGCAATGGATCGTAAATCAGATTGGTGAGCAGATTAATGACCCATGCGAGATAATAAGTATTTTTGAGGTATACGTCGATGTCGGGGCAGAGTAACAATACATTTCCTATCCCCGTGCCCGGATACAGGGTGTCGTAGGAGACGATGAAACCTGGCGCAGGCAGTTCGCGGTATGGCGCGGTGTGCCAGCGCACGGGCTAGCTCGGCGCTAATTGGAGAAGTCTTGGATTTCCAGCGAAAGACATCAGTGCTTTCTTAGCTTAGCGCCTCTGGAGGCCATACTCCCGCAGGATGCAAGCTGCTTCTTTCCACACCCCCGAATCCTACGGTGGTATGTACAAAGCGTCGTCCTTTCCCGAATTGTTAGCTGAATAGTTTGAGCTTCCACTCCAACCAGTCGCAATACCGGAGGCTTGCTTATAGTTGTCTCTTACGACAGATAGGGGATACTGTAGATTTTATTCTGGTCCCGAGCTACAAGCACACCCTTATAGGGACCTATAATAACCTTGTAATTATAATAATAATAAAACCTAACAATACAATGATGTCTTTGTAGCAGTGTCGCAATGCGCTTTGAAATAGTCATTGTGTCCATCGGACACTTACCGGCTACTATGATTACATTGATATGGGAAAATGAACTTCGATATGAATTTACTAGGAAATATGCAATGACATTAAATAAAAATGGATTTTTCTAATTTAGTTTTTCTTGTGGAAATTTCTAGTAGTTGCTCGGAATCTGAATTTATGCCTGGTGTATCGCAATAGGATCACGCGCTGTTTCATTGTGGGTCGTAAACGTAACTGGAGTACCGTGGGAAAGTACAATACTCCTCTACCTATTTTTTCCAGGATTACAGGCGTGAAAATACGTTTAATGTTACGTATGATTGATTTTTGAATACATTCTTACGATTAACAATTTAAAATTATGTATAAATCTAAATAAATTTATTTATTACCACCATTTGTTTTATTGTAAAAGATTCAAAAGAACGCTTCTCTACACTATCAACATGGCTATCGGTTTCTACATGTTTACTCTGTATATATTTTGTATAGAACCGAGTGTTCTACATAATAATGATCGATTAAAAATGTATGAAAAGATTCGAAAATAAACAGTAATTTATTTGAAGGCACTCATGAGTGTAAATAATGGAGCACCCATTAATTTTTAACCACTAAAAGTAATTTGACATCGGATCGAAAAGAAAATAAAAAATACCAAAAGTATTTTGGAAAGTGCGTACAATGGATCGATTTGTACAATTCCAATCAATCATTCTGTTCCCTACATAATTAATAACTTACCTTTCCTTCGAATCACACGCCACCCCATGGCAATTTGTCTACTTTACCATGAATACAGGCGTTCTTATCAGTCCATCGTGGAAATGGGGTAGGTGAAACGATCGATATTTTTCTGCCCCACCCGATAATACGCATGCGTGGTGTTCAACCCCTGGTGGTGGTGGTACGACCTTATGGGTTGGAGAACCCCACGAGTTCACCTGGCACACCATTCGCGGGTAGCGAGCCGGTCGAGCAGCACTCGTCTTCAACATGGTCGACAGAGCAGCCACCAGTCTACCTTGGACTAAACCACCATGTAAGTTTCCAATACTTAATATCATTCGTACTTTTGCAACCACATATTCATACTCATTGTTTGTTTAAGAGACAGTTCCGTGAATCAGTAAAACAGATTTTTCAATTGTTACGTCATCGAAACGATCATTTAAATTTCGAACACGTCATTTTAATGTCAAGGAGCTAATATTTCCGTTACTTCCACAGAACCAACAATGGCGCAACAGCAGAATACGGTAAGACGGAATTCAAAATTTTTGAGAAACCGCTTCGTTCTGTTTTTTCATGATATTTTTTCTATTAACTTGGTTACGTGCAACGCTGTAAATAATATAAGCATACATAGTTAATTGTAAGCTACACCACGGACGTGTACTAACATTTCTATGTACACAAGACGAATAAACTTGCTTTGTCAACTCCCACATTATTTGTTTAATGCCTCACCTGTCCGTATTACTCTATTAAGCCGGAGTTTCATAACCGCGATGAGTCGATTTTTATTTTAAAAAGTCAGAATTTAGGACGAATGTTATACCATTGTCAAATTACTCTTTTTAATTTCTGCGGTAATATTTGGATATTTCTTTATGTAACGTAAAATCGTGCCTGTTATCTTCGAAGAGATAGGCCGATGAGCCTAGTATACGTCCACCACCAGTTACGTTTACGTCCCGCTATGAAATAGGTGGCGAGGCTTTTACTATATGCTTTTCTTTCTTTCTTTCTATAAACCGGGCACACACCCAGACTCCGAGCCACAAGTAGAAAACTTAAATTAGAAAAATCCAGTAGTGCCCGACTGGGGATTTGAACCTAGGATCTATCCATCGGCAGATGCGCTTGAAGCCAACACGGTTAATGAGGCAGCACTCGAGGCAGGCATTTCATTACGTTATCAGTCATTATTTCACACGTATGGGGCCACACCCTTACCTTCATTCTATTTTGATGTGAGCATTACGCTCGCACCTTAACGGTGTTATTTTGGGGTTGTTACCCCTTTGTGAAGTTAAATTAGTATAATGGCTTTGGGGTGACCTTTATCGATTCTCTTGGGGCGGTAATTTTGAAACAATGACCGGTAAATATCATAGTTCTGTTCCTAAAATGCAGATATTTACCCGTTTGCAACACAACAAAATATTAGACTATATTTAATTACTAACTCATTAAATGAAATTGATGAAGAAAGTTGTTTAATATTGACGATATTTGTTATTAGGTTTTGATTGCTTCGTTGTTCGCTCGGTTGCAAATGCGATTACTGATACACAGGTCTTGGGGTCGGCCCCCGGGTCGCGTAGTAGTGGGTTTTTCTAAGTTGAAATTTCTTTTAATCGGTCGGACCACGGATTTGTGTCCGGCGAATGGCAAACATCTTACCGCCTATTTCATAATAGGACGCAAACGTAATTGGTGAAACGTGGGACTGTTCTACACTCCTCGATATACCTCTTTGGGGATTACAGGCGTGATGTTTCGTACATATGACATTTGCTTTAAAATACTGTGTATCCATTACAAACAGTTTATTGACTTTAAATCTAACATAAAATCTATATTGAACGTAATATCTAACGTCTAAAATGAAATATATGAAGTGTTTAAATCGTGTAGATTAAAAGGAACCATAGCTGTACAATCTTATTTATTTACGTGCTGCTGTAATACAATCCAAGTGAACGGATTCGTTCTTATATTTTCATAAGCTTTATCGACATTCAATAGCTGTCGATGGTATAATTTAACGTCGAATAGAATTTTGTTCCATCAGTATATACTATTGACTGACCCTTTGGTCTAGTGGTCAGTAAACGTGACTGGTGTAGTGAGGCTCGTGGATTCTATTCCCGCCTAGAATAATATTTGTGTGATGAGCACAACTATTTGCTCCATGTATGGATGCAAATAAAGTATATATTTATATGTAATTGCGTAATATACAAACCGTCTAGTTATAACAAACGCTCTCTCTCTCTCTATCAAAGGTTTCGGTAGTAGAGGTAATGGCGGTATTTCAAAGTTTAACTTTATATTCCCAATAGCAGAGTTGTGTTTGGTTTGTATATGTATTTACGTCTTATAAAATTTACACTTGCCTTTAACACATGTTGCCACGTGCAAACAAAAAATAATAAATATATAGGATCTAAACAGATATTTAAAGTATCATTTGCGACCGGGATTTGAATTTGGGATTTAATAGCAAATGTGCAAACTGGATAATTATTTACCAGTAATGTTATCTAGAGAAATAAAATAAATAAAACATAAGTAAACATCAATTTAATATAATTATTAAATCAATGTTTTGTCTTTTGATATTATCTTTTAATAAGTCATAAAAATAAGTTAAACAACAACTTAAGTATGCGTGGTAGTAGTGTGGTGCGTAGGCTTGCGAGCAGGTACCCCACGGTATATTGATAAATACAATTTATAGCCACCACTTCGGTGTAGAGTACCGCCTACGTACGACGCGTCACTGAACTCTACAAATGTGCCATTATGTTAACATGCGCGTTGATTGACATGTTAGTAGTAGCTTGAACGTCGTTGAGTCCATTTTTGTTATATACAAGTTTTCTGGCACGTTATCGCAACTTTATCCAAACATATATTACAATAATCATTCTTCTTTTATCTCCTTAAAAGCTTTATTAAATAATAATGACTATTAGCCCTACTTCAATTATTTTGGCATTGATAAAAAGTTATACACATTCTTGTGTCGGATGAAACGTTCATATATTATTTCTTTCTTTATTAAAATGTACATGCATGCATGACATGATACATGATATGTATAACATATATACATATCTATAATTAACATTTAAGTGTATCTTAAAACTTAAGTAACAAAAATGTTAATGTTGTATGCGTGTACATGCGTGAGCAATTTTTTTCATCGTTTATTAACGTCACCGAGTACCTTAACCTACATCTTATTTAGCAAAGGAATTGTTCGACCACAAGCGATAAGCTTGTAACTAGTTAACGCACGATAGAAAATATTCTATGAATAATAGTTAAAGTCGAATATGAATGAGTACTTAAGTATTATTAGAATTTTATCTTTTAGCTTCATACTACAATTTTATCTTTCGGGAACGTACCGCCGTTTGCTTGTTATAGAGACATTCGGTTTAATTAAGGTTAAAGTCGCATTTCTAAGCGATTCTGCAACATACAGTCACAACATACAACATGTACGCATATTTAATCTGCATCATTAAATTAACATTACTTCACTGAATTTGGGCTGAAGTCTTTAAAATCGGCATGCCTATATAGAGAGAAGCATACGTAGAGTGCGTCTGGTTTGTAAAGGTAGAGTTATTTGCCCCCTCGATTCTAATATAATAATTATTATTTTAATAATAATAATAATAACTTTACCAAAGACTGCACCGTTCGTCGCTATTCGCTTCCGGTTAATAAGTTACAAAGGAGTACATGATAAATATTAAAACCACGTCTATATACGAATGATAAATCAGTGCCCACCTTGCTTGTCAAATGCCTTAACTATATATAGTGATATTTTTTTATTCTTATCGTGGCCCAGATCGAAAATATATGAGATATTATGATAAATAAATAATAGAAATAACTTGTTAGCATAGTCTATGGTTGTCGTCATATTTAAAATAATTTACCATTGTAATGTCTTGGATAATCTCTACATGCGGCTATCAGACTTAAACTTAGCAGAACCTGTCCTACTTTGAACTAGGCATAACTCGAGACGTGATGAAGGTACATTGTACATATTTATATATATTATAAATATACTTACTCGTATATTAATGACTCTACCTTCACGCAAATAACAATCACTTGTGTTCATTTTATGAATATTGTAAAAATGGCATTACGTATGTACAAATATACGATAACATACCCACATAGTCACGAGTCAGTATTTAATTGTACAATTACAATTAGTGTTCAGCGGTCAAGATAGTTACGAGATAACGCGATATAAATCGAAGCCTTAGTAATAAATCTAAGGCAACCATGACACGTTTACGTAAAGCTAATTTTTGTTAGCGGAGAGTATATAAGAGTTAAATACAGTAAAGTATTGAAAACATTACTATTTTAATAAGTTTAAATACATTTTTTCAATTTTAGAATTGTTATTTAAAATCTTCGGCTTGAGTAATATCAGATTGGTAGAAGTTATTATTTTTTGTGTACCATGTTATTTGGTTTGCATACATTTGGTTTGTAAGTTAATTTACTTGCATAAATTTCATACCTGCCTCGAATAAAACCGTTAAGCCTTATGTTCGCCCTATGACAGTTTTAATATTAATGTATCACAATAAAGATTTGAAAAGAATATTTGTAGAGATGAAACACACTTCCCGATACTTTTCTTAATTATTGTAGGTGCTAATGAAAATTTGCTGTTTGTATTTGCATTAACTCTTTAATAAATAATTTATTTATAATACAATAATGATCAAATTCAGCTGGTACAATTTAGGTACAAATGTATAAATCAAGTGTATTTATATTTCGAACGTTATATTGTAATGATAATAATTAATAGTTATTTAATGATAGTGATCATTACAATACATATTGAAAAGTACCAAAAGTTTTACTTTCGATTATTTCGTACAGCTGTGCTTATGATAAAACGAAGCTATTGGTAAAGATAATTGAAATCAATGTAATTTTCGCTATAATGTTTTGTTATTTATTCAACTTATAATGCAGTAACAGTTTAAATACTGTTTATTACTTATGTGGACTAATATATGTATTTGTAGTACCTATTTACCAACTTTTGGATTTTTTTAAATTTCTATATCGATTGGAATTTCATTTCATGAAAAATTTAAAATTAACCAAAAAAATACTCCTAAGCAAATGTTTTACATACTGAAAAATATAACTTTTAACGTAACTATAATTCGGATAAAAGAGTTCAACGCACTACCTGGCACTATATACATTGTGTTTACTTGAAATATCTTTATAACATTTTTTAATACGTCCTTAAGTATTTGTTAGTATGTATGTATTTTACTTCAAACTATGGCGACTGACTTGTATTTGTTTTTATACAGTACGATATTTAAATACCTTCTCTTATTTTAACCCAAGAGACTTTGGAATGAGCATACTTTGTACATGTATACGGAAAAAGGATGATTTATATCTACTTAAAAATTACTTAATATACATTGTATTACGTGTACATTTTTATAAAAAAAGATTTGTAGATAAAGGCTTAGTTATCAAATCATCTATTGTAACATTCTGATACTCTACATAAAGCTTTTCATAGTCTTTTATGTGAGTGTCCGGAGAAGATATATTCTTACAATAAATAACTCATCACCCATGTACTAATAAAAAGAGGAGTTTCTTAACTCTACAAATCGTTAGTAATCTACTATAAACGTATACGCAATAAAAACAGTTCATATTTCATATAATTATTTTCATTATATCAAATTCAAATATCATTTATTCAAAATTGATTCATTAGAACATTTTTTGTACGTCCAAATTAAATTACCACCCCTATCACCACGCTAGTTCCATTTTGTGTAGACAGAGGGTAGCGAGTATCAAATAGAGTCAATAGAAATAATTAAAAGGGTTCGTTAAATAGTTTTACCGCTAAAATAACCGCAATAATATATTTTACGTTATGCGTATATACCATTAAACTAACAGCCAAGTAAACTGTATGTCAATCCAACTGGAATGGTTTACGCTGACAGCGATCTATAAATAAAGCTGTTATTAGGTCCGTACTGAGTTGTCTCGTTATGAGCGAGTAAGCGATATAAATATTTATATTACCATTTATATTTAAATTACTTACATCATGTTTGGTAAATGATGTGACTGACGTCACTTCTCTGTGTATACAGAATGAACTTGGCAGGTTCCTAATTCCATTTATAAATCAAAAGGTAATTGTAAGAATTAGTTAATTGTTTGTCATACATATTTCTTCACAAATCTTTATTTTTGGATCTTCAACGTTAATAAAATCAGTACAATCCATTATCCATCTTAATAGAAATAATGTATATATTATGTTACATCATCTGTCACAATAAAATATTAAAGTCAAATTTCTGTTGATTTTTAAAAAAGAATCAATTAACTGAAATCTAAACACATAGCGCATTTTCAAAATGATATAATCGAAACGAACTTTAATAGAACAATAACTAACTACTTTAAAAACAATTTCGGTTATTTCCTCGCGATATACATTCGCAATTCGTACTGATACCTTATTTATTTAGCCCCTTCACTTGTCTTGACAGAAACGAAGTATCAATCTTCGATATTCCAATAGCAAAATGTCAACCGATCGAATGTATTGAAATGACTTAATTAGTCTAATTCCTGATCACGAATAAATACTAAGAACAATACGTGGGTGGTAAGTGTTAAATATTATTATTTGCTTATTGAGGCCTTAGACTTTTCAACTCAAGCTCACTCGATATTTAATTGTTCACATCGCTCGTTCATTTACTTGGTAGACCAATATTATTATAATCTCGTTTTATGTGTAACAACTGGATGCGGGCCTTTTAAAATGAGAAAGGTTAAATGTGCCTACAATAGCAGGAATCCTATGCGTTATCGACTATTATGAAAATATGTTGTTAGATTCCACCAAAGCTTACAAACTTATTGACTTACAAGACTGAGTGAAGTTAAAATTTTATGTTTTGTTTTTATAATAGAAGCTTCGAAATACTCAGGTCACGGAAGTGAGTATCATAATAGGCCACGGAAGTGACCTGTATATATAACATTTATTATTATTAAAAAGAAAGGAAGAAGAAATATTTCAAGTCTTTCAGGATAGTCATATCTGGAACTCGATACTCTCTATCTACCCCGTAGGTCTTGTAAGGGATCTGGGGTGGCGATACGATATTCGATTTTTAATTCAAATTACATGTACCTACTAAAAGTCACAAATATCTTGCTATTACTGAAGAGTTAGGTGAAAATTCTCCTGTCTATTCCTGTCTACATGTTATTTACTGCCCTCCTATTCAAGATGAATGAAACTGTAATGGTTGTCCACAGGTAACTGGAATTGGAGTCATCGAAAATGGTCCTGTAATCCTGGGTCCGCTACAAAGGTAAGTTTTCTCATTTTTTCTTCTTTGTTGTCCATGTTTAAAATATTGGTGGTCAGCATCAAAATTTCCGTCAATTGACAAATGGAAAAGTTTTTTTCTTAATTAAAATAACACCTAGACGATATAGTATGCCTATCAACAATGCCGATTAATGTCATCAGCTCATGAATGAAAAGATTTTATCTAAAACCTTTTAACCAGTATCGGTCATGAAACTTATTGAAAATATTTTTTCATCGGAAAATAATGTTTATAATTTGAATTGTTGATCGAGTTTTTCTTGTTTGAAATATGCGTATGTGATCAAGTAAGAGTGGTTACCCAATATGGTTAAGGATTTTCCAAAGCGATGTGAAATTACTTGAACGGTGCAATTATGAAAGCGTTCACGTTTGTGTGGTAATAAATTGGTCGGCCTCATTTCTATCGTTTCTCATAGTGGCTTATGAAGCAAATAATAAGTATTATGTATACATACTGAACCAAGAAGGAGCACTAAAATAAAGGCGCGAAAATAGGTGTCCTTCAAAATCGATAACGTTACGATGGCTCCAATTATATTAACGATATCGGTTTAAAAAAAAATCAAACTCTCTACGTCAAATTGTGATTGCAGTTTATCTAGTTTGTAAGCTCCTATAAATATTTATTAACATAAATGAAACTACTATCTGCTAAATTTAACTACACTTATTACTTATAGCTACATTCTAATTCAATTTAACCACATTAAGACTTATAACTTACTATAATACTTAAGTATAACGACACTTAAGACTCATAACTACGCTAATAGGAAAATGACTGACTGCGTCAAATGTTTTATATATACATATATGACACGTAATATTAATAAAATTAAATGAAAAATTAATATTATAAATAAATCTAAAATCAATATTATAAATAAATCAAATTAAATTTAGTATCAATATTACAAATATTATATTGTGATTTCCACCTTAATACCTTTAAGTAATATTTATTAACTGGAATAAATGAATGGTCATCTTCGATTATACAAACATCTCAAAATGTTGTGATCAAGATAATGTTACGAAAGAGTCGTATTAAAAAAAACTTTTATTAAAAAATGAATAACACAAAAACTACAAGAAACGCTATTTCTACTAACTAAAAGACAAAGTATAGTTATATTTAAATCATTCAGGTTTCACACTACTGTACATTGAATTTTAATGGAGATTTGTACTCAATACACAGAAATCAAAATCAGCTGAAAATGCACAGATGTTTCAAAAGGCATAACGAATCACCGATCAGTTGAAACTAATAGCTAAATTTGACTAACAGTAAAATTTTTGTGATGGCACAGTACTTAGTGGAATGGTTTAAGTTTTTGTTTCGTGAGTTACAATACAATCTGTTCGAACCAAGGTCGGGTAATTGCGTCACTGCCTCTTGTAATGCGCGACAAAACTAGCCCACTTCCAAATAAATAAGTTGTTTTAAAAGAGAAAATTAATTAGATTTTAATTTAATTGTAATGGTTCGGTAAATCCGATTTTTAGTTGTAAATGCGTTTACTTTTTAACTAAGGTGGACTGCACAAACATTAAAGAACACTTATGAATAAATAACTTCGTAAAAGTGTATTCAAATAAAATTTTAAATAATTACTATACCTGTAATTTCAAAATGTTACTATATATTTGTATTGGAAACGGAAATTAAGATGCCCGTCCATTAACCAACCGTAGTATCTCTGGGCAGTGCACTATACAATTATAACATATATTTAAAGCAAACATACCATCGTTTTATACAAACAAAGTGTATGTACGCTGTATATGTATACATTTATAGATAGCTATAAATAATTATATTGTCGGTGGTCAAGATCACAACAACGCAACCGGGTGTGGGGCAGGCGTAACAAAAACTGGACACACTGCACGATCCATACATACAGGTGTTGTCCAATTTTTTATTACGAACCTGCATAAAACAGTATATCAGAAAAAATAATGTATAACCTAATCTCAGCATGTATAAATGTTAAAAGCACGATCGATGGAAAATATTTTTTTGTATTTGCAATTCTGTTTTTTAATGTACTGGTACCCGCGGAAAAGAAATTCAACGCGAGATGGATGTTATATTATGTATATATTAACTTGATTATTTTTAATGATTTGTATTGCTTTAAATTTAGGAAATTAATATCAATGTCATCGAGTAAACATTAGAGCCCTTTTCTTTTGATTCTAACGAAAACGAAATATCCCTTAGTGGGATGCAGCACTGTATATCTGATCCTAAGGTTTCAAGTTTATAAGTGAATAACATTATAATCCATAGATTCAAACTATAGGAGACTATTTTAATACTGTCGAGAAATTTTCTACAGTTTGTACAACATTGTTTAAAATAAAATGGAACAATTAAATTGCATGAAACAGAACTGAATATTATGTGATTCATAATTTAAATATAATAAACTACTATACTTTATGAGAATTAAATGTTAACCGTTTCTATACTTATACATTGAAAACCAAAAACCAGCTAAGTTATGTCTACCGTCATGTAAAAATATTATTTTTGGAACTTATATAGAAAGGAGCACGCTGTATAAACGTAAAGTTGATTGAGAGGTCGTCATGTATCGGCCGTTCCCCGATTGGTATCATTCGTCACTCACTACATACATGTTACATTGTAGCACAATATAACTAAAGGCACACAAGGCGGTCGGGCTAAAACCTTTGAATCCTTTTTCAGATTGCCACAAAAAATATATCTATGGCGCCATTACTTATCTCTGGTGACATTGCATTAACTCATATCACTTTTCATAAAAACACATAAGTTTATCGACCGCTATACACGTCACGTCAGGTTATAAGTTCATTGTTGGACATGGATCTCCCCTGAGGTATTCTTGTCCATAATCCACATTATAAACAGAATTCAGAGTTCAAATAAAATATTTTATCTCCCGTGCCTTAAACTGTTTATACTTGTTGAGATAAAAATATACAACTTTTTCATATTATATTTTTTTACACATAATTATATTGGGCGATTTAATAGAATACATTTTCATCATTGTAATCGGTTGAAAATAATCCAGCTCATAATCACACCAATGTTAAGATAAATTAAGGAAACTTGCACACTTCAATCGTACTACTTTTCTTTTCACTATTTTTCTTATTATGACAAATATACTATGTAAGTAATAGTTGTATTGTATTTAATATTAGTTCTTATAACGATAATAATAAATATAAAAACACTGAATCTTATCACAGTTGAGGAGATCGTGCACTTTTTAATTAGGTTTTCATTGGTTTTTAATCGTTAGCAGATTCGCACGCAATTGAACGCCTCTAACTTTTTGCACCATTCACACAAAACTCTCACAGAGTGAGATAAAATCGAAAATGCCTAATGATAGTATCGGAAAATCATTCATTCTGTCATATCATTGTAGCATGTCAATTATGTTAATTAAAACATTGAAAAAAGTATGTTTCCCTATTTTAAGAAACAATATTTTGGCTATTTTTTGTTGTAATATATAATTAGTATTATATTATAGTAGTAATATATTATATATGTAATATATAATATATTAAATACCAAGCGAAGAGTTTTTTAGAGAAGAATTAATTTTCATGAAAAAAATATTTATTCGTAATTTGACTGAGAGTATGCTCAATATTATTTATAATTGTTTGAATTTACGCTAATAACTATTCAATTTATTTCAATAGCTAGATAGTTTAAGTACTTGTATCTTCCCTTAAATAAAACATTAAGTAATGTACACTAGATGGCGCTGTTAACATAAAAGTAAACCCGCCAAAAATTCGTTGATCTATTTCAATAATAATCTGAAAACACTGAAGAAACTAAAAAAATTGAAGCTTATGAAATTTCAGCAAAACTGAACCTCAAAAGCGGTAAATACCAATATTTTTGCAATATTATTGTCTCTGTAAACAAACATTTCGTACACGCGCAGGTGTCACTCCGCTGGTCAATGGATCAATTATGTCCAAACGCTATTTATAGATCATGGCTCAGCTGCCCTCGATTCATTTTTATCGACCGCTTTGGTATTGATAGTACGCAAAAAGTAAGGATCGGAAATGAAACAAAAAACTCGAAGGTAGGATGGCGAATTGCCACTAACTTGGCTGATTAGGTACAATATTGTCAGCTAGAGCGAAGCGAATAGATGTCAGTAAATATTTTTTGTGCGATTGCACAAATTGTTCATCTTTTTGTATAAAATAGGCCTAACGTTCTAATTACGTAACAGGCGAGTTGCTACATTAGAAAAGCCTGAGCCAACCCAAGCCTAAGCATAAAAGTATAAAAGAAGCAATAGAATAAAAGTAAAAATGGATACAAATGTACGTTCAAAGCTAGCTCATTCGCAGATAAAATCTTGACGTGAAATTCTTCTTAATATAATGCAAATTTTTTACGCATATTTAAATTACAAATTTAAATTACCCCGTTGGTGGTGTTGGTTGTACGTACGACTGCCGAACGGGAGGTCCTGGGTTCAATTCCCGGGTCGTGCACTACTTAATTTTTCTTAAAATTAGATTTTCTAGTAGTGGCTCGGAATCTGGAGATGTGCCCGATGTATGGCAATAAGCTTACCACCTATTTCATAGAGGGGCGTAAACCTAACTGCGGAAACATGGGAGTGTTCTATACTCCTCTGCCTACCTCTTCGGGGATAACAGACGTGATGTTACGCAAATTGCAAACTAATGCACATGAAACAGACAACATTTACTTAACTAATAAAATTACAGATATCAACCCAATTAAATACACTTACTATAATTTATTTACAACAAATTTAATATTGCCGCTTGACAGTAATATTTGCTTAAACGTCTGTACTATTATAATTATTTATCGCACCAATTAATATTCCTATCTGAATTAACACAAAAACCGTATCGATGCTAATCGGGACTAACGGATGTCGTACCTACAATTCGATTTAATACCGATCACGTTTAAGTCTCGGTTTGCATAATTAGACCGTTCTCGATATGGTGTTAAGATGTTGATTATTTAGGAAAGTTTACGTTCCATTGAAAGCAAGTCGCCTGAAGAAACAAATGATATAATCAAACATAAATTATCTAATACAATTTTACTTAATAAACTAATTAACTGGTGAAATGTGGGAGTGTTCTACATTCATCTGCCTACCTCTTTGAATTACGAACGCGAAGTTACGTTTTATTAATAAATAGTTCTAATAACACCGTATTCCTTTTCACATTTAAATATTGTCTGACGATGTTGAATATTTGGAAATTTTAAGTTATATTGCAATTTATATAAAAAGTTGATGATATTACACAAAAAGTTGCCTATAAAAACCAATTGATATAATCAAACATAAATTAATTAATTCAATTTTAATTAATAAATAGTTCTAATAACATCAGATTCTTTTTCTCATCTAATCAACGCTATGAAACCGGTACAATTATATGAATGTAAGCAATAAATTCATTCGTGCGTCGTTACGACATAGGAAGCGCTTACGCGGCGGACACAAAAACTGGTAGCAGATGTATAATTGACTAGAACTACTGTTTTATACTTATACAATTATACTATAGATTTTCTAGTAGAAATCTTTAGTTATCGCACGGACTCTGGTTCATTGCCTGGTGTATGGCAATAGGTTCAACCTCTACCCCACAGTGGGACGTCGACGCAATTGGTGAAACGTGGGAGTGTTCGAAAGTCGTCTACTTAGCTCTCCGGTGATTATAGACGTGAGGTTATGTTTATTTTAGATACATGTGAGTTTATATTCTATATAATAGTGAAGATCGTCGTTTTACACCAGCGTAATAAAAGGAACAATAATTGTAAATATGGAGAAAATAACATTTTCTTAATTTTTCTATTGCTTAAATAAAAAAATTAAAGCGTTACAGGGTATTGTGCCATTCGTGTTACAAAGTGTAGGATATTTTTAACTGTGCCACATGCTTTAATTGCTAACGGTACCAAAGTAATGACAGACAGGCGGGTAGTAATTTATGCGTGGGACGGCGTACACGCTAGTTAAACGTCCATTTAATTTCGCACATTGAACTTAATTGTTTCACGTTGTCACCCATTTTTCCATCTGTCAACGATTAGACCAACGACATCTGATCGTCATAGTAAAAAAAAAATCCAGTATGTAAACTATTTGAACGAACACCGAAGGTACTGTCAGCAATTTAAAATTAAGCACATTTTTGTCACTCGCCTAATGAAACCAGTTTCTCGGCTCTGTGTAATTTCTTTAATAGTTCGTTGCCTGGATTTGTGCCCGGTGTACGATAATTAGTTTAGCCCTCATTCCATTTGACGTGTAACATACATGATTAAACGTGGGAGTACCCATACCCCCTGCCTATCTCTTCGGGAATTACGGGCGTGTGGTTATGTTTATTCTATATACCAATAGGTAAAATAATATTAAGCTACCCTTCATTGTCGCGAAATATAGCTTAAGCCCGAACTAAACGCACCATCTTGTGGCTCCACTATTTCGTTCAAACAAAACAGTTACAGACAAGTACACGTTCAAAAAAGGTCCAGCCGCGGGTCCGTATAATATACACACATCTGTCGTTCAAAAAATTAACTTTCAAAAAGGAATGATGAGGCTTTTATACTATTTAAAGGTCAACAATTTAGTGGCAGACGAACTTTAAAACTTGTTGCTTACTTATGTATGTGTACTGTAACGACATAGCGGATAGTACATTCATATGTATGCATTTCTCTCAGCTGTGGTAAAACCTGGAACTTGCCACTATTACTGTGCAAATATTACTATTCTGTCATTTCTCTCTGAGATGTTACATTTGTCTTGTTTGCTTATTACTAAAGTAATACAGAATAAAGGTCAAGGTGATATTTATCTCGGCTAATATCAGAGTGAATTGCTTGTAATTGGAGAATCATGGTACGCGTAAGATTGGCCTTTGATTACAATATGAGAAGCCGGTTGAGGATAATACGGGTGGGTAGCTGGTCGCTTGTCTGTTTGCAGAGAATCGGCTTACTAAATACAAATCCAATGTTGGTATAAGATAGAAATATTTTACCAAGAATATCTTATTCACATGAGTATGCGCATATTGTGAACAAAATATTTTGTAGGTACAGAATTATAAAACAATTACATTATTATGGCTTGCTAAATAAAATGAAATTTTCTTTATCCTTGAACAAAAATAATTTTGGGTAATGACTGGCATTCGTAAAATAAACCATAGATCGATAGTCACAGTCGACTGTGTGACTTCATATGCGCCATATTAGAAATAATTTCACAATCATTTTTGACCAATTGACTATTGAGAAATATCATCTATTGTTGACACCATTTGTATATGTATACTTATCACTATTTACAATTTTACAACCAGCGTGTTGATCTTCGTTAATTGCTAGCATACACATATATTGATACTGACTTATAGACTGACACTGACACGATACATCATCATCATATTCATCATCATTATCATGCTATAATATAGAATACGTTAATAAAAATATAACAAAAACCACATAGGTACTTTATAACTGGCTTCGCGAAAGCCGGATCGATATTTAGCCCAGCCGGAGCGATCAATATTAGTCGCACGCGATCACATCTGCAATGCCGTATGGAGAAAATAATAACCAGGCCTTATTTGCCGCATTCGGCAAATACAACAATACGAAAAACTTTTCGTCGTGTTGGTTGCAAGAGTGACTGCAATATCGAGAGGTCGTGAGTTTGAATCCAGCGTAGGACATTATTGGATTTTTCTGAGAATTTTTAGTAGTAGTTCGGAGTCTGGATATGTGCCCGGTGCATGACAATAGGCTCACCACCTATTCGATAGTGGGACGTAAACGTAACTGGTGAAACGTGGGAGTGTACTACACTCCTCTGTCTACCTTTTCGTGGATAACAAGAGTGATGTTACGTAAGGTGAAAAGTTATTTATTGGAGCCCTCCATAATATTATTCGTGAAATAAACACATTTTCTGTGGGCACACTCTTTCAATGTATTTAGACTTCAATGTATATAGACTATAGTCTCTTCATTCAGAGGAAACGCCCACCGATTTTAGAGACTAATACTGTCAGATTGAAAAATATGTTCATAAAATAAACTGAAAATATAATAAAGCTGGCAGATCGCGGTAGAGCGCGGCTTCTCTAGGCACGTCTACATACCCTAGCCGCCTGCGGGCAGCCGCGTTGACGTATAAGATTCTGTGCTCCGCGATCCCCAATCCTTACACGTAAAGTGGAGATTATCTACATAACCCCTAAGCGGAGGCCTATGTCCAGCTTTGAATATTTTTTTTATATAAAAAATAACTTGTCAATATCGTGAACCCCACAGTTTTTTTTCCGTCGCCGTTCAAATGGCGTCGATAAGTCACGCTCGCGTGGTTGCTGACGTCGTTACGTTTAATTAAAAGGGGTGGTGACCACCCCTGGGAAAATATAACGGCTCGCTCGCTCAGCAAACTGCAATATGGTAATTAAAATACCTAGGTAGTAAAAATAAAATATGTTATTTCGTTAAAAGTTATTCAGTAGAAACATGCATAGTTTCGATTTCTATATATGTTCTCTAAGGCGTGTGAAATATGCTATATGTGAAATATACCCATTCTTGATTAGTGTAGTACACTATTCCTTAACCTCCGCACTTGGCCAGCGTGGCAGACTAAGGCCTTAGTCCTTCTCATTTAACGGGAGACTCGTAAATAACGCTAATAGTACAGATTCCGCGGTCTCTAATGTTAAAATTATGCTAGTTTTTTTATATATCAAACCTCGCAAACAAGAAAACAGGCCACCTGAACGTAAGTCGACTGTGAATATTTGCAACACCTGTGAGTCCAATGAGTTCAATGAGTTGCCGACTATGATGAAGATTTCTCATTGCGCTTTTCTGGAGGAACTCCATATCAAAGTGCTCCAGGAAAGTCGCAGTTAGAAACTCATTTGCTTTAATATTTATTCATAGCCACACTGGCTTGACAACTGAGACGATTGCACAGGGGGGTACTACTTAGGCAACCTGAATACATTATCAACCATTTTCAGATATCTATGTATATGATATTGTATATATAAAATACATCAGCTACGAAAATAGACACACTCACACACACGACTAAATGAAAACAGCATAAACGAAACGCACACTGATACGTTCCAATTCAAACAAAATCCTTTTATGTTAAGGACAATAATGTAAGGGCAGGGTAGGGTGGCCTAGTTTAGGGGCCATATAAACCCACCCTTGCAGGTGATTTAACCTATTCGTAGGGTGGGTTACGCCTTTATTTATGTTATACTGTGATTTTAACACGCAATCCGCGACTTAACGTCGCCCTCCGCTGTATACGTGCAGCTTTAATATAACTACAGTCATTAAATTTATAAAGTCAGGTATATATGAAGTAAAATTTTAGTTTTTATACAATTGGTACTTCGCACGGGTTGTTCCTTAATTGGGGAATCCGGGGAACCATGGGTCATTTAGTTTCAGTACGCATCTTTGAGGACAATATATAGTGATCCCTGACAATGACAACGGAACGGAACAACGGAACCTATTAAGTACCTTGGAAGATACGATAATAAAAAAGTACTTAGAAATTTACGAATTTATTTCATCCCAAGCAGATTAAACTAGTCGCTATAATGACAAAGAAAAATATCGTGAAGAAACTTCACGCTTTACAGTTTTTAATTTTTTTATTCCAAGACGTGTGAAGTAGTCGGACAATGTCGGACTATAGCCGCACCCTCTCATTCAGATAAGAAATTGGCCGACAATAAAAAGATAAAAGATTATGACGATTACGTTCCCTATGGCCTGTGAAGTCTATTAAACCGTATGTAGTTATAGTGTCAAGGCCATTTCATTAAACTAAAATATTTCATGAAATATTGACTGCCTCGTTGGCCGTGTTGGTTGTAAGTGTGAGTGACGATCAGGAGGTCCTGGGTTCGATTCCCAGGTCGAGAACTATAGAATTTTTCTAATTTAAATTTTCTAGTAGTGTCTCGGAGTCTGGTTTCGTGCCCGGTGCATGGCAATAGGCTCACCACCGATTCCATAGTGGGACGTAAACGTAACTGGTGAATTGTGGCAGTGTTCTACACTCCTCTGCCTACCTCTTCGGAGATTACAGGCGTGAAATTACGTTTATAATATTTCATTAGACTAAACTATGGCGATCCCCTTCCTATTTCCAGAAGAGATTTTGGCCAACGCTGGTAAGATCGAAAAAATTGATGATGCCAGGGCATTACAGTCACAATAAGCATTTATAACGACACTGTTAATATCTTGCAACGTGAATATTCCTTATCACTTCACCTTGTAACGTACATAATTGGTAATAAAAATCGTTAACTATGTAATCACGTCATTGTGTCGGTCTGTCGCATGTCGACCGCTCGTTGTGCTCGCGATAGTCTGCACGCGAGCTGTAAATATATATATTTCTATATTATATGTACGTAAATTTGTTCGTGCGTTTTAATAAACTTCATTACCATACGCAATTTTCTGTGAAAACTCTTTTTAGAAATGATAAATACTTATCGGAGGTCTTTGTTTTTGTACAGACCTGATACAGGCTCGTAATGGTGATGATGATAAGGATGATGATGAAGATGAGTATGGTGATGAGAATGATGATAAGCATGAGGGTAAGGATGAATATGAGGACTATGACGCGGACCCTAAATGAGCATTTTAAATCAGCTACTAAAAAGAGATACAAAGATATGATAAAAAGATTTTTTTTACGCGAACCAAATCAAAGGAAACGATACGAGTACATTTACCTTTTTAGCAGCAATTTATAAACATCGATTTCCAAAATCAATGCCACCGTGGAACTTACAAAATACTAAAACAAACGAGACTCTAACATTGCATTTCACTACAGTCGACTCACTTCCGCTCTGTTTTCCCACCACCCGTTACCAAGGCAACGAGAACCACAACACGCCGTCATCAATCTAAATTTGACCTTATCGCCGCCCACCAAGGTTGTTTTACATTAGAAAGCACGATCCATCAAATCGTAACGTATGGAATTATTTACGAAGCGGTACGATACTGGAAAAACATGTCAATTAAAGACGATATTTGAAACATTTAATATTTTATATTGATGTATAGGGTGAGGAAATGTTACGTAAATGTAACTGGACCCGCCACGAGTAACTAACTATACGTTTGTGAAGAAATATTCGAATATAGGTATTCCACTTTCACATTTCTACCGCAACGATTACTGTTTTGGAATCCCAATAGGATCCCAGAACTGGTTCTTTTCATTGGTAATTTTTCCCTTATATAAGGAATTCTAGTTGGTTTAGTTCCACCACGACTTTCCTAATTGAAAAACAAATGTTTTACGCTAGACTATAGAGTTCCGTACAATGTTTGTTCCATGCGATATGACGTCCCTCGGTTATTAGTTATTCCTGCAGGCGCTGTCATACCCTCATTACATTAAAAGCAATCACGTGAGTGTCCGGTGGGCGACGTTGTATTGACAATGAATAATAATACAGTGTTTGTCGAGCTCCTGCAAATATACTTAGGGTTATTACAAATTCAATTCAAACTCGTTCTATATGATCGAACGTTGCTTCTACGATATTAAATGGAAAGTGGCGAATGAGGAAATGAACGAACGAATGACTATATGAACGAGTGAATGAATGAATGAACTAACAAATTTACTGTAACAAACAAACTGGTGTTAAATAAACCAGCGGTGAATGACTGGCCGTGTTAATATATTATACTTGTAATTTCAATCTGCCCTAAAATCAGATATATTTTAATATAATGCATAGATGTTTTAACTAAGATTATTACAAGTAATTGGATATAAGGAAGCGAACGCAATCATGTTTTCATTACCATTTAACTTTAACTACTCGCCTTATGTTTGAAGCAATGGCAGAACTGACGGCTTTGAAATTGAATTTATCATAATTATATTACATTTCAATAATACACGGCCAATTACAACCTATGTTCGTTCATGTATAATCAATGTTTATATTGTGGTGTATACTTGCCCAGCAATGGGATTATGATGTAGTAAATTCTTTCCATGTCCATAAATTATATACAGGATTAAATTAGATAACGGTTTAACTTGTATCTGTTTTTCGAAATACCCCAAGATTCAAACAAGCAGATAATTTAATTAAAACTGATTTGATTATAGAATATTTTGTTCCTTCCTGACATATCTCGAATGCGGTTAGAAGGAACGAAACGTTGCAAGACGATTGCTTTTACGGTTGTATAATTAAGGGTGGAATTTATTTTTGTTTCATGATAATGTTTTAATACGATGATTGACTCTATTATTGCTTTGTTTCAGATCAAAGAGAGCCTGCAAGCTTATGAGGTGAGTTTGACGACTGTTAAAAGACTAAGTCCTGGGGGAAACTATAATAGGTATTAGTAGTTGCAAATTTCGAACGCTTAGAAAATGAAATTATCCTATTTATTCATAGAATTTACTATTTGTTTTAGAACTACCCATTGTGTTGTTTTCTCAAACAGTTTAATCAATCAGTCAATAATCCTAAATCAAACAAACGAAAGCGAGCGTATCAAAGATTGAAATATAATGTACGAACAAAGTTACCAGAGGTTCTCAACTTGCTGAAAAACAAAAGTGATGGACACTTAGATCTTTAGTGCTCTCATGTTTTTTTTATTACATCATAACGCCAAATCCCTTACCAGTTAGGCAGAGAGCACCGAGTACCACATATCTGTACCCTTACATAAATTATATGCTCCTTTTACATCACCACTCTCTCCATTCATACTGTTTTTTTGTAACTGTTGATGAATGCGAAAACGTCATGCAACTTTCCTGACCGCCTCGCTTTATGGAGATTTGCAGAGAATAGTTCCAATTCGCCACAAAATTGCGGTTGGACCGTTTCATTCAACGGTAGAAGGTGATAATGCGGAAATTTGCGGTCCACCGGCATCTATTATCTCTTGTGAGAGCCGAAATGTTGTATTATTATGCCGCAGTCCGTATCATCTGTCTTTTTAAATTGTTCCTAATGTGCGCGAATTCCAATTTACAACAATTTTGTGGAACTTCACATATAGAACAATTTTGTCTGAAATTAAATTATTTTTAAAATACCCGCATACGTAAGTTATTTCGTATTAATATACAACATCACACAAATATAAGTCTTTGAATAGAATTGAACATTTTTATGCTTAAATGTTAAAATAGTTGTTTACAATAATTTTGTGCTTTAGCATTTATATAGCAATAAGTAATAGCAATAGCAATAATGTATTATATTGTAAGATACTAACCAATAACGATATCCAACCATTAGATCAATAAGTAAACTCAATTAAGTCATAAGCAACTTTTTAAATCGGATATTTACTATTTTAAGGATCTCATTCTTAGGCTGTAAATTAAATCAATTAATATTTTATTTCCATGCAAGTAATTATAACACTGTTATCCATTGAAAATATATAAATTGGTCCTTATAAATATAGTCTGATTGTATGAAGTGTCTCAAACATATGGGCACAGTACGGTCTTGTTTTTTTACTTCAAACTCGTAAAAAAAAATAGTTAATCGCTAGCAATAATAGCCATAAAAAATAAAAATAATAGCCATTAAATAATAACGTAAAACATAACATCTATAATCCCCGAAGAAGTAGGCAGAGGAATATAGTACAGCGCCACGTTTCACCAGTTACTTTTACGTCCCACTATGAAAC
>DWTO01000291.1:0-23163 GCA_018244755.1 Jemadia pseudognetus
AAATTTGGTTACAGTGTGGTATATGTGTATATATTAATATTAGTGTGAGGCACTTTGATGCCTCGTTCTGTACATTGCGATATCCGAAAGGTATGACAATAAATGCGTAGAATATTAGATTAGAACAAAATATTTGATGAAATATATTTAATTTGTATTATATGTATAGTATGCATATAAGTTTAAATAAGTTAGTATAATAAAAAATCTATCTATTTATGCCATACTACTGTATAGTAGTCTCTACGTACGGTAACAGTATTCAACAAAATACATTAATATCTCTTTTACACCAGGTCCTTCACGGGATAGGCAGAGAGCACTGAGTGTGAAATATGTCTATCCTTACAGACCTGCCGAGCTTCTTCTTCAATTGTCACTCTTTTCATACCTGCGTGTCTATTTTAAAGACTTCTGACTACTCCATCAGCCATTATCTGTCCCATTTGATCAAGATGAGTGAGTTTTGGCCTCCTTGGACACATAAGTCTATTAAAATTCGTACATATATCCGCTTTGTCGATCTTTTATTAACCATTCTTTCAACATATTCGAAACATCGGAACATGCTCTTTCCCATTTTTGCATTAATACTCGCTTTCACACAAACTATCTTCCTTACATCAGTATTGCGTAAGCGGTCGGCGAAAGCCAAGACGCATACGCGGTGCACCGATATCATCTTGATCTTTTGCTTTCATTCCCTTTCCTACACACCCAGCTCTTTTCTCTATTTCAGCGATGAACCTGCCATTCCTATTGAAAGCACATCCAATATACATTCTTGTCCACTTGTTCCACTAGGTACTACACGTATAGAATGTTCGCCATATATATTTCATTTCACAATTAATGTTATTCTTAATGTTATTTAACATAAGTGGCTTGTACAGTACTTTTGTCTCTTAATACGTTAGTCTGTAAGTTACTTATACCACTTCCTAACCGAATATCATCAGATTGTAATTACAAACGACATTTTGCTTTACATCCGAGACATTTGGCAGCACACAAAATAAGCAGTGACATAACCATCATTATTATATCATCTGGCCAAGTCCACTACGCGAGAGACAGAGAGCACCGAGTGCCAAATATCCGTATCCCTACAGACTTGACGGGATGTAACCCTGTAAAATCCAAATTTGTTTGTACACATTATGATAACAGTATAATGACTTAGACAACAACACACTTCAACAATTGCCCATTATCATCTAAATGAAATTTGGTTACAGTGTGGTATATGTGTATATATTAATATTAGTGTGAGGCACTTTGATGCCTCGTTCTGTACATTGTGATGAAAAGCGTGATTGACAATAAAGGAGTAGTATATTAGATTAGGGCGGGGTGATCTCACTCGGTGTGGCTGTGCTGACAATAAAGCTGACATACTAGCGCCCGTAGTATATGAAATACACATATACATTTAAATTTATCAATAAGTACTTAATAATCGTCGTAGTGAAGAAAGTTTCTTAAAGAAACGTTAGTTTAACAGACATACGAATAATGAAAATATACGTCATAACAAATAGGTACGTTTAATATATTTCCTTGATTGTAACATTTTTGGAGTTTGTTTTGGAGTTACCAATTATTTCTCCTTAGTATCATGTACTTAGATTTGTTTTTATTTCTACAGCGTTTGCCTGCATATACATAGTTCAAAAAGTTTTTATTTATACTCAGTTCACTTAATTAAAAAATAATAATATAATTATCTAAATAAATATGTATTTATTTATGGTAATTATCTCAAATACCATTCACATTTATGTAGCAATTTAATAACGTGACCAAACTTTTTTTTCTAATATAATGCTATGTCTAGAGTCTGACAACGACGCGGTGACAATATTCATGCTTGTCCCAAGTGTATGATACATTTCTCACAGCGTTTAATTATCACAGTTGTTGATTATATCACACGTATATTTTATTGTAAATAATTGTCATTTCTGTTTGTCACCGCGTCTGGGGTACCACGTATGAATCTAGTTCCATAAGTACCTTAATTGTAACTTGCGTAGTGGTCAGTCTTAGTAGGGCATTTTTTTAAATTGTACCTAATAATCTCTGTTTACGAAAGCTTAGTGATTTTTCAGAAACCATTTTTCTACCATACTTGTAGCTAAATATAATTGTTCTTTGAGTTCAACGGCTTGAGTTAAAAATGGGTGTGTGTAATATTTAGTCATATTTATTTGTTTCTGAGCTTTCGTTTCATCGTTTTGGACGTTAGTTTCATGAATATTTCTTAATTTGAACTGAATTTGTTGGTTCTAACGATTTCTTCTTTTTGTAAAACACTGACCTTCGTAGACAAATACATAAAGTAGAAATTTGTAAATAAATCTGTAATTTGTTAGACAGTGCCTCTGTTAATATGGTCAGAGCGGCGAAAAGGAAAGCATTATATTACACGAGGAATGTTAGCAAAACCCTTCAAGCAGAAGCAGAAGGGTTGACATATGCCATTGTGCATTGCATTATCGGCCGGCGCACACTGCGGGCGCGTAGTCCGTGCCCGGGCCAACTGCGCAGCAATAGTAAGGTTGATAATTGTGTAGCTTTGTAACCGTGTAACTAACGCTGTACAGTCATTAGCTGCGTAGAATAATACTATCTGTAATTATACACATATAAGATACTTGACTATAAGTATTCTTACGATGAAAGCACTGATTTGTCAATTACTGATTAGACACATGTTCAAGGATTTGCTTTAAAGTCCTCATTCCAATGCTGTAAATATTTTGTGTAGCTTTTACGTATTGTTTACGTTATTTTACGTTGTCGTATGTTCGCTTATTTCCTGGGTTCCGTCTTTGATTAGCCCACACTGTAGGTACTACGTGATAGGTATATCGAGTTTTTATTAACCGTGTTTTTCTTATATTTTTCATATTAATATAATTTATTCAACAGGTTCTATCACCAGCTTTCGATATTTTATTTCAATCGCTATCAACATTTTATATCTGTAAGTGTATTTTTTTTCTAGAACTTTGCAGCGTTTAGGTACTTTTAATTAAAATTATTTTTTGCGCCATCACATCGTAATCGTAGTTGTTTAATACTTAAAGGCGTGAATTAACTATAATACTTAGGATGTTAGGACCCAAAAAACAATAGGCACCGTATATTTCTTATAAATAAAAGTATCTGTAGTTAATGAACGATATTTCGTATATTACAAAACATTAATAATTATGTTACGTGTATATCAGACATTTTCTTTTAACTAGCAGGTAGTTACTACCCATTATAGATCGATGGTTTAGTTCTCTGTTTGAATAAACTTTTAAAATACTGTAAGTACATTTATATAAGTGACGAATATTAATTAATATGAAAAATTAAGTTGTAATATAGTTCTCGTATAGTTTCATAAGGCCTATATTATAATAGCTATAAAAAGTTAATATCAGAATTACACTACAGTAATAGTTGTTTGTGTGTACATTATACAAGTTTCATTACATCGGTACCTATCTAGTTGTAATACGGGTTGTATCTTTTTGGAAAAGTTCAAAGTATTATTTAAGAAAAACAAAAGTTTGAAAGGTGTGAAACATTGACAACAGATGAACAGATACTTAATTTCTCGTATCCTTCGGAAACTATTTCGATCTACACCGCATTTAAAATTGGACTTCCACATATATTGAAAACAGAATTTAAAATAGTTCTGCATTTAAAATAGTCCCAAGTTTATTGTAACCAACCTTAATAACTTGTGTATGCATGACCTCCTACTTATTCAGTTTCCGAATCAATGTTTAATGTACAATATTTCAAATCATTTCATTATTGTCTTAGCACCGGACATGTCTTCATACAAATGCAAGATTGTATAAAACTATAGTAAGTACATTACAACTTGCTAGGTTTTGCGGTGTTTAAGAACTTGGACATTGGAACGTTTTCTTTTGTTCCTTTAAGTACAAGTGGAGATTTAAGTTTTTGCAAAAAATCTAACCGTTTCTTATTGATTCTTGATTCGTACTTCTTGGTTTTTCATGATTCATTAGTTTCTGTACACCAATCAAACATAAAAATAATAGTTATAAATACTAAATAAGATACTTAATACACAATAATCCTTAAGTGTAAATATAAGTGCACATTGAACTTATAGTGTATGTAAGTATATGTTAATCAAGTTATTGTTAGTTGGTTAACCGCATAGTTAGTAGTGTTTATTCATATTTCTTAACGAATTCTGCTGTACGATTTCATTACCTATGTTACTATGAGATAAATATGATGAAATTGTTAAACAGACATTAGTAATACGACGGAACGTAGCGCTTATCATGTTGATACGAGAGAGGGAAATACTTTTTCAAAAATATAAAATTTGGATTACTACAAAATATACAATAATGACAAATGATGTTTAAATCTGCTTATCTGTATGTAAGAATTCTGTTACTCCTGTTATTCTGTAACCGTCAATGATAGTTACTTTTGTGTTGTATTTTTAAAATACTAGCGGCCGCCCAGTGATCGAAATACGACCATATTTTAAAATTTCAAGTAATTTCAAGTTTGAAGGTTAAGGTTATTGTCAGAGACTATCCAAGCTACACACAACAAAACCAAAAATCGTATAATAACCGATGTTATTATACGCTTCATATGTATGTATTTAAAACTTGTAACTGTTGCACTTACTTCTATATTTATATGACAAATAAATATGGTTTCTATGGTACAACATACCTATTGTCAATGCGACTACCACTAACTTCTGCTTGTGTACCATTATCACACATACATACATATCCTCACGCCAGGTCGTTTACGGGGTAGGTAATAAAGAATTGTTCGTTATTTCAGGTGACTGTACTATATACTTTATGAGAACACTAAAATACTGGAAGTACACGACAATACTTTATTTTGCATGATTTGGTTTCTCTGTGATTTAAAAAACTTCAGTTGTAAGCATTTTTTCGTTAAACGAAACTTTATCGATAGGTTGTTAGCGCCACGTAAGCACTCGTTTATAACATCTAAACGCAACCGAACCTCAAATTTCTGAAATGAATAGCAAATAGCGAGACGAATTCAGAGATGTCAAATTCAGAGATGCTTTATTTCTATAAAGCACCTCTGAATTTGACAAAAATGACTTACTTATTTACTTTAATTTAAATATAAATTGTAAAGATGCTAATCAATTGTTTTGTAGTGACAATAATTTGATAAAAATTGCAAAGAGCAATAAAAATATGTTTTTAAGTAGAACAGAAAAAATACTTTATTTTGAATGTTACGTAGGTATCTAAACGTAACTGGTTAAACATGGAAGTGTATGAACTCCTCTACCTACCTCTTCGGGGATTACAGGCGTGATATTACTTTACGTGCTTTATTTTAATACAGTGTACCTACTTTTTTTCTTACCTTTAACAACCCATGTACTTTATTTACAAAAATAAGGTGGCAACCCTAACTGTCGTGTACGTAGGTACTGTTTTTATGAGAATGTGTTTGTTTTTCGATAAAATAAGGTATTTATAATGCTTTATTTTATAAAAGAATATTTTACTGCACCGATCAGCCCTGTGAACTTTATAGTGTGCCAAGTTTCATGCACCTCCGTTCGCGCAGGGTTCGTAAAAATGTACCCAAAGGTCGATGCTTCACGTATTAATATATAGATTGTAAAAGCCCTTTTTAGTATGCGCTTAAGTAAAGTTATGTTATGTTTTTTTAAAACGTTGTTAGTAAAATATTTAATATTCATTGAGCCTACATTTTTATTACTGATAATGTAATCTACGTCTATATTTATTTACGTTACGACGTACTCAATACTCCTAGAACAATTTTATAACTATGTATATTCTTGACATTTGTACAAATTTGTCGTTTCGTTTCGAATAATATTTAATATAATACATATAATGTTGAACGATATATTATTCTTAAAATGTACACTGTCCCCTCTTAAATGTAGCTGTAATTGTTAGTAAGAACTAATCAGGATTTGCATTTGTAACTTAAATCGGTGTTGTCCGTAGTATTTATTACCTATATTTCCAAATTTCTCCAAAAAATTTACATCGCTGTTTAATGTATAGGATATAATTAATTTTACAAACATTCAAAACCAATAACCTTAATCTAATAATTTATAATTATGTTTAGCAATAACTTGTTGGTGTCGTTCTTAACTAACTTTTTGTATACATATATAATTATACAAAAAGCTTAGCATATTTCATTACTATGTTAATATTCATTGGTGGCATTATCTTCCCAAATATAATGTTAAAAATTATCGTTCTTTTCATTTCATTATTATCTCCCAATCAATACTAAACAACCCGCTGAACGCTAACTGCTGGGCGCCACGCCGCCGCCCGTGCCAGTGTTGAACACCAACAATCGATGTTAAATTTTAATAATACATAGCCGACTTTTACGACTACGTTTAAATATTTCTATATGCTTGTTTCCTTGTATAATCATAAAATTTGGAATGAATATAACTATGTATTTTGGTATATCAGAATGGACTGTGTTTAAACAGACTTTCGGGCACTAAAAAATATTAAGCGACATCTAAAATGGAAACGTAAACATAACATCACGCCTGTTATCCCCGAACAGGTAGGCAGAGGAGTGTAGAACACTCCTACGTTTCACCAGTTACGTTTACGTCCCGCTATGGAATAGGTGGTGAGCCTATTGCCATGCACCGGGCACAAATGAAGACTCCGAGCCAACACTAGAAAATTTAAATTAGAAAAATTCTATAGGGCCGGACCCGGGAATTGAATTCAGGACCTCCTGATCGACAGTCGCACTTACAGCCAACACAACCAACGAGGCAGCCAAAATGGAAAAATATCAATAAATGGACATATAATTTGTTATGAGATCTTTTTAGTGCTTGCTGTGTTTTTAAAACTAATATTGTAACTTGGGACACAACTACTGTTGGAATTCATATTAACAATAGGTGAATTAAAAGACAGTCGAGTTCTGAAACAATTTATTCCTCATCCTTGGCAATTATCACATTTTTTTAAAATTCTCACTAAAGAAAACATAGTACAAAAGGAAGACAGCAAAATTTATACATAATCCTATATTAAACAATTATAATAGAATTAATAATTTGATTACATGGGTAACTTCTTGTTATTATTATAAAATTAATTTATGGACTAAATTAATAAATAATAATATTTTTCACTTTATTTTTATGATATGAGTCTTTTGAAGATCACTAAGGACATCTTATAGGTACTCGTAGTTAAGTAGTTATCATTAAGTTTCGTATGAACTAACCAAAATAAACCATTTTTAATAAAATAATGCTTATGTTTAAGCCAGAACAACTTACATATCATTATTAAAAACATGTGAATGCTTATAATTAATACTAAAGTTCAAAAGTTTATCACTGCTACTAACAATAATGTTAAAAATGTATTCTAAATATTAATAAAATATCGTATATAGAAATGGCATTTGTCCTACTTCACTATTCCAATTAACCTATGGTAAGCTTATTTTAGGAAATCTAATAGATTTAAAGCTAGCCCTCACTATTCATAAAAATATATTGTTCCCTTAAAACAATTGGCGACAGAAGTGAAAGACCGTATAATATTATAGTTGGCAACTTAGGCAACATTAGTGTTCATTGTTCAGTGTCATTCTTATCATATTCCTAAGAATATGATAAGAATGTTAGAAAATGTTAGATGATTTTTTCTTTAAATACATTGATAAAACAATGACGAGGTAGGCAATTTGGAGTAATAGCATTAAAATCATTTATTCTGGAACTAAATGTTTTTCTTGCTTTTATCAACTGTAAGGTGAAACAGATCTTAGGCGCCTACTTTTGCCGGGAAATCCTCTCGCGTATGGTGGTTTTGCATTTGTTGTAACGTAGTACACGCCACGGGCACTGGAGTGGAGAATAAGTTTATTAATAATTTAACTTTTTACATGTAAACGAGACCAAAATAATTATTTTCCATAATTATTATTACCACCTACTTTCAAAGGCTTATATGTATAACATTGAAATAACAATAACTTTAGAGTGTTACTTACTTGTGCGTTACATGTTCTCCCATTAGAACATATTCGGTGTCTTTTGGCTCACACCAACCGATTAGGTAAGAAAACAGATTGGGGCAGGGACCAGCCCAGAAGCCGACGCGACTGTTAATCGACTCTATGAAGTACGGAGTCACTTTGGTATGATCGCAAGAAAGAGTTTCTGTAACGAAATAAACACTAATATCAAAACTAACTAAAATATTAATACGTTTGCCAAGATGTGTTTTCCAATAACTAAATAGTAGCATAACATAAATATGGTGCCATCTAGTTAACATTTGTAGAAACTACTATACTAGAAATACAGACAATAGCTATAAGATGTTATAGCGCCCTCTGACACTTATAAGCAAGTACTAACTAAAACACAAGGAACCATCAAACTTTTATATTACTACAATAAGAGAGGTTGTCCTTATTAACGATAGGTGGCGCTGTTATCAGAAATTACTTCAATGATCAAAAATTGATGTCCTTGTTTTATAAACTTACGAAAAATAGTATCATGGGCGCATCCAGGTTGGCTAGAGCCTCCGTTGACGTAAAAATCAGCATGTCCATTAGGGCCCCATTGTCCAAGAATTCCGGCGCCAGTGTGTAAAATATCAACAAATAGGGCGTCCGTGTGATCCAAGTCCCGAGACCTATTGTTGCCCATGTAGAAAAAGATGGTCGGGTCCAAACCTACAAGTAATTTATAAATTAATAACGCCACAGATATTTTTAGTCTTCTCCACCTGAGTTAGTCATTCTTATACTCTAATACAAATAAGTTGCCCGAATGAAGTTACCACTACGCTGTTTCGTTTTATTCTATTACTGTGATACGTGTATAACCAAAATACAGGAGACAAAGTGACGTAGAAACAGTAGTGGCTTTGTTAAAAATGTTTAGTAGATGGTGTTGCAATTTATAATAAGGTTTATACTTCTGCAGTTCGGATACTTCGAAGTACTGAATTTTCTAAGTAAATATATTTTTATTTTACAAGCCCCGATTTTTTATTAATAGCGTATGCCATAAATGTATTCTGGTAATTGAGTTAATTAGGTACCTACTTGTAAATTCCATATAATAAATTTTCGACTTGTTCACCTGTAATTCGTCCAAGCTTTCCTTGCTCGAGGTGATTGGCCACAAGCCCCAGTATATGCGCTCCGACACTATAGCCAATAGTGTGGATCATCTCTGGCGGTACCGACTTCACTGGATGGTACTGCACGTACTCCACTAACTGCGCGATGCACAGGCTCGCGAAGCGCGGAGCCCACTCTATCTAGAATATTTACACCGTCAACAATATGTGGAAAATTTAGCTTTTTAAATCTGCATTACAAAAACTTTATTTATGAAAGGTTTTATTACATTTTATTTTATTAAAGACAAAGGTTATATTAGAGTTAGTATGTTATTAGGTATAATATTATGCTCGTATGGTTTCTGATTACGCCAGATGAGTGTCTTCTTAAACTGACATAACATTAAATAACCTATTTTTTGTAATCCTAACTAAATGTTTGTTATGGTATTAAATAAATTAAATCACATTATAATTTAATCATTAAAAGATGACTGAAAAGTAGCAAAGTATAATTTAAAAGAAAACAATGTTACCTCGCGGAAAAGTTTTGTAGATTATAATTTTGATGCGTAAATATATTGATAAAATACAGTGCTGAATGTTTTTAGTTTAGCGGTGCTATATTCAAAAACTGCCTCGTCGGGTAAACGTCAGCCCGGAGCCTTGGCCTCCCCGCGAGGCTGCGAGTCCGCCACATTCTTAATCGACTTATAATACATACACAGTTCTAACGGCTTTGTTTGCTATCTTTATCTCGCCAGTATGGTCATTTCATTATCATTCTCAACTCTTCTATTGCTGAAGAGAGGTACCTACACTACTTATGGTTATTTCACGTTTATGTAACAACATTTCAATATTTATTATTTATCACTAAGTAACTACTAAATATTATACAGTAGGCATGTACTCGTAACGTTTCGTAATATTACGGCAAACGATTTGTTTCTGCTCATTATGACGCAATTAGTGGAATTATGACGCAAGTAATATATGGACAGAAACACGTTTAAAGTGAAGACGATTCAAAACAAACTAGCTATTGAAATGTTACCAGCTGAAGTTTATTTTTATTAGTAGCCGAAACAAACACATTCGCACAGATAATAATTTTTACACTAAGCAAAGATGTGATTGCTTAGGAAAGGTTTAATTTTATAATCTGTGTACAACAATCAGTGAATATCGATAACGAATTTGAAATAAGCAGTAAAAACATTTCATTACATTAGTAGCATACGTAAACTTGTTTATTAAGACAAACTTTATGATTTGTGTTGAATACATGTTCTTCCTAAAAACTTATTTTGCTTACTTAAATGAGTACCTAATTGTGTATTAGTTCTCGTTAGAATCGAGAGGCATATAATGGTGGTTAATCTTTACGCAGATTGTAATGCAATTTGGATTAAACTCGACATCGATTTTGGTTATAATTGTGTTTAAATGACAGTTATGTTTTAAGAAATCTAAATCTCTCTGCCTACCCCGCAAGGAATCTTGGGTGAGGATATGTATGTATGTATGTTTTAAGATATACAAATATACAAGAATCAAGGCATCAACCTGACTGAGACATGGCTCCTTCACGAGGCTTCCGTAGTCCACGATGATGATGTTATAGCTCCCTCTGGTGAAATACGCCTTCCGCATGTCAGTGCTGGGCGACAGGTTCCTCCCCCCGCCAAAGCCATGCACCACTATCTTGGTTGGATGTTTCGGGTTAAACCTCGAGTACGTCAAGGAATCGTTATCTAAGGTGTTCAGGAGTTCGCCCTTCTCCTGCGTTTTCCTGTAATTACAAAATGTCTATTAAATGGATAACGTGTTATATATGTAGTTATAATACCAGTAATAATAAGTTTATACTGATAAATTTTAGCCTAAATATTTCTTCTGAGAAGAAGGCACTGAAGAAAGAATTTTTGTGAATATGATTAATGTAATTTAAATATGAGTACCTAATGTAATAGGAATGTATAAAGTCTATATAATATAAGAAAATCATGGATTGTGCAATGATATGTACTTAGGTATTACAGAAAGTATTACTAGAAATACCAAATTTTATGAAGTGCTTTAAGTAAATATGATACTGCAGTGTAGTAATAGCTTGTGGTTTAAATTTAAAATTGACTTGTTATTCGGGGAACGGGTTCAAATTCTAGCGTGCACCTCTTTATAAAATGTGCGTTTTAATTTTTAATATCACTTGCTATAACGATGAAGGAAAACATCGTGAGGAAACCACACACACCTTAGAGTAAAAAAAATATTCTTTAAGGCGCGTGAACTCTGCTGACTCGTATTTGCAATTTATTGCTCACAAAGTTTTTGAATACTTGCCGAGTGTAGAGGTAAAACTGCATGTTGGGATGTGGGCATCGGTACGGCGGAGGGATGCAAGACGAGGTGTTGAATAGATCGCGCACTGACTGGGGATTCTCCTTGCTGGGTTTCGCGTTTCGCTGCTGGGATTTTGATACTGGAAATATGTAATATCGACATTAGTCTTTAGTACGAGACACGGAGAAGGACTAAGAAAATACTGAGCATTTGATAAGTTATGTGCAATACATATTTAAATTATAAGTACATATTTACAGGATAAGTACAAGAAAATACATAAGATTGCAGTGTTTGAGAAATAACAGTTGTACAGCCTTTTGAGGCCCTCACAAAAATTGAAAATATAATCGATGCTTCGTTTAAGCGAACGCAAGACTAAATGAAATTTACGATTAAATCTCTAACTTAAACACTTCATGACGGCTTTGAGTTAAAATAATCAAAGTAATTAAAAGATTCTTGTCAATGTCTGAGTGTGCATTCGGCGTATAATTAAATGTTGTTAATAAAGAAAAATTTAAATTGTTGCGAAACACACGAAATGATAATATTTTGCTACGTTTTGTAATAAATGAGAAGCCCGAGAGCCTCGCTACTCGTAATTAACTGACATGGAGAGGTGCAACGGTCATGGCTGTTATTGCTCAATCAGCATCAACTTCGGAATATTTACGACTAAATTTAAAATCATTGTACACAATAATTATTGTACACAGTAAATTAAATATAAAATTACTTTGAAGAAACAGTCAATGAACATAAAGAAAAGTAAATCCCTCTGACGAAATCACATAAGTTAGGTATCTCATTCTGCAAACATCATGAGTACATACATATATTCACGCAAGGTCCATTACAGGGTAAGCTGGGAGCACGGAGTGCTAAATATTTCTATATTTACAGGTCTGTCGTACTATTTCCACATTCATCATACTTTTCAAACTTGAAGGTTCATTATTATGGAGACAATACTTGTAAACTCCAACAATACAAGTATATATGTATTATAATATGATATATTAAGGCTATGCATATATTACGTAATTATTAAAGCTTTTACATGGCACAATTGTATCGTACACTAGTTTCTGTAAAATATCTTCACAAAACGGCAACCCAATACAGCGTCGTTCACCTTTATGTAACTTGAAAAAAATATTCTCATAAATCGATGTATCGATATAGCCACTATAAAAAGATATTTCTTTTACTATTTTCTCGAGTACACGATGGTACAGAGCTGGTTGTACCAGTCGGGAATTCTATAACTGTTCAACACTAGGAACTCTTTACACTTTCACTTTGCCACGGTATAATTTTCCTATAAAATCCTCAGCTGACATGCTTATTCTCATAAAACTGCAAACTTTATGTTCCTATAAAAATCGTAGGCTAATGTATTTTGCTATAAATATTATATTTTGTTAAGATCACTCAACCAAATCTTTTTAGTGAGATATCGTAACATCACACCTGTATTTCCTCGTAGGGATGGACAGAGGGGTGTAGCACACTGCCATGTTTTACCATTTATGTTAACGTCATGTGGAATGGAATGGGGGTGAGGTTATAGCCATGAGCCGGCGAGAAATCCAGACTCCGAGCTTATACTAGGGATTTAAAGTACGAAAAATGCAATACATATCTACTTGTTAAGTAGTAACCGTACGTACAGCCACTATACCAATAAAATATTCAAGTCTTAGTAAGCAGTTTTAACAAAACAATGAAAACTCTATAAACTATATAAATCAGGATGTTCTATACTGGAAAACTGTATGTCCGTTCATTGGTTAGTTGAATGAGCTCAGTAAATCAGCGTTACAACACCGCAGAAGAATGTTATGGGAAATGTTTAAATAAAGATCGTTCCCACTGCGAATCAGTCATTTACGCGGTTGTTACATATTACATACAAACACACACACACACTGACAAAGTCACACGTGTCGCATTACAAGCGTTACATATGATTTACGCTTACTGTTGCTTACCAGCTGGTTGCCTATCCTACCGTGATAATATTACTAGACATTCGATTACATTTGACCAACTCAATGTGTGTATGATAATTAAATATTTTACGTTACGTTAGCAGACACGTTTGCTAATCACTTTACCCACCAGCCCGGCAAGTTTCATTTTTGTTATATTGTCCCGCTAGGTCCCTTGCGAGGTAGGAAGTGCTCAATATCTCTATTCGGCGTCCCTCTTCTGCACTCATAGAAGGCTTTATGCAACAATATGTATAAGTTGTATTAACAGGCTCGACATGCGTTCGTTTAAAGTTTTAAAACTGTTGAATTCTTCTAGTCTGTGATGGATAAGATTATAATTTAATTGTATAAGAACTAGGACGAATGGACGTTTACTACAAGGAACATTATGTTTAATGGACGAATGTTATGTCCGTGGTGCCAATCATGTGTCAGGTATACTTAATATGCAATTATGTGCCTGTATCTGGTCTGATGTTTTTTTCTCGTCCGACGTATCAGATCGCTTTAATATCTGTAGACTACAAACTGTATCAAAAACTCCTTTCCAAATAAGCAATCTCTGCTTGTCATGATATTAAAAAATGTAAGGATATATTAACATATTAGTTAGTTTAATTAAAATTAATTAATTATACTGAGGCGCCACATTGAAAATGAAAATCACAAAGTGCAATCATTAAAATATTGTTAGTTTACTATAAAATTTAATGGTCTCGGCTGGATATTTCAAAACACGGGCGTGTATCGTGGATGCGAAGGTTAATAACTACAGTATTTCATAAGTTAACCTTACAGAGAAAAATGTTATAAATTTTATATTACAAGGCCGGTTTTGCTCATACCTCTGCAATCACGATGTATGGACAACGCAACCAAATGTGTTGATTAATACATGTTCCAGTTTATGTACCTTAAGACATCGTTTTTTTAAAAAGAACATTCAGAACACCCATTTTATCATCGAGGAGTACATTAACCCATCTGGTCTACGTTTCGCGAAAATATAGGCGTGACGTTATATTAACTATTTTTATAGATAATTTCGAAATTTAATGCGAAAAATCAACACGTAACCAACGCGACTGACATACTTTTACATATAACTATACATAAAATATATTTAAATAACTTTGTTTTTTTGTTTGTTTTATTTATACATTTCTATACCCTACTACAATTATAATACTTATTTTGTTCTACATTCTCCAGTTATTCAAATATTCTCGTAACTAGTTCTCACTGAAGTGTTACGAATTATTATAGATACCGCTTATATAAGAAATCGATTCTTACATAGGTATGTATTATCGATAAAACTTGACGTCAATAAATCATACATTATGTAGAATAACTTTGCTTAATTCTGTAATAATAAAGACACAAGCGTGACTATTAATTTTATTTGTATAAAAACAAAACAAATCATAACATTATATCGTTCTATAAATTCTGAAACTTCCATCGCAACAAATTGTGCAAAGAACGATTTTTCGTTTTACCTATCTGTCAAAATGTGTGAATAAAACGGTATCATTATCACTTACGTGTTTGGTCATTGTTTATATGAAGTGAAGTGATACGGCGCCGCGAAAGCACAGAGCGAGAAGTTATGCAACATAGAATGTGGCCGGGCTCACTTTTAACGTAACTGTAGTGTGGCCACATTGTACCGGCGAGGGAAGATCAGTCTGCGTCGTTATAATATGAGTGTCTAAGCTATTTACCACATTTATAGTACGCGATTAAACGTAATGTCAATTATTATGTATATTGTCACGCCAGGTCTCTTGCATGGTAGACAGGAAGTATCGAGTGTCAAAAATCTCTATCTCTGTAAACCTGACATGATAATACATATATTACCTCAATAACATGATCTAAAGTAGAAATAATAAGAATATTTTTTTTAGAATAGGAGCGATAAGAAATGTCTTAGTTTCGACTTTTGAGATCATAGTCTCGTGTAGTCCCGCTTATCATTGTTGCTTTTCTCCCTGCAATGTCAAGCTGGAATCGAGTATCGTGAATACAAACAATCCTAAACCAACTTAGACATGTTATATTATAAACACAGTGCGAACAAAGAAATTATTTATAGAATAAATTAAATGCTGGTTTGCCCAGCGAGCCTCGTAAGTTATTTGCTTCGTAACCACAAAAATAGAACATTATATTAGTAAGGACAATATCATGTTCTATTTTTGTGGTTTATTTGTTGAAGTTTATTTTGATTACGTCGCATTAATGAGTATCCAACAACTTTCGTGTAAAATATGTATGCATTGACATACAGAACACTACCTAGTAAAGGGGAATTATTAATTATAAAATATACAGCTTAAATGCTTGTCGAATGTTAGGCAAATTTCACATCACTGCTGGACATAGGCCTCCCCCAAAGCGCGCCCTGTCCTCTGCTTGCCGCATCACTGGATATACTAACTTACTGAAGTTAGTAGGCAAATTTCACACGATATATAAAATTTCAAGATTTTTTAAGTTGAAATTGTACCAGTTTTTCAAACATCATATGCGATATAAAAAAACAGCAGTAATATTTGAAAATGTTTGTCCGTTTGTGTTCCGAGGTTAAACGATTTAAAATATCTCTACTAATGTTGGTTTGGAATAATAAGGATAAAACTATAGGCTTGACATAATGCAACTTAGAAAGTGATCACTAAAATCACAGTCCTGTTAACTGCTACATCATGGTGACTTCGGCGAGCACATTCGGAAGTAGCGCATGGTGGGCACGCTGCATTGCACGTATAATTATAACTAGTTTACGGCTCGGAGAATTTCTAGAAGAGTCTATTCGTGAACTTTGAATAATAATACGGTGACATACTTCATCTGAGAGGTGACCCGTGTCCGTTATAGGAACTCTGAAATGGTTAATGGTGATAATTATACATGTTATAGTTTATTGTGAAATAGATACCCAACTATGTTCGTAATTGTCATAAATTGTTCTGTACTTTATAAATATGAATAACTATTAGTATTTGATATTTCGATTCATTGCATCCCATGTCCATACAAATGATGTATAGTGCAAACACAAATAATTTTTTTTTTACTGTGTACGGTCCTTAATACAGCTGGACGATGGTGACCTACGTAACAACACTCGGAAGTGGCACACGATGCAACGCGAGCTACAGATGACTCGTTATATGCTGCTTGCGCACAACCCGAGCAACTTTCAGTTGTCTGGAAACCGGATAGCAAAGAATAAAAGCGTATTATCCTCGAGGTAACACCTCACAACACATGCTATATAACTACATTGTGCTATATTAAACTCATGGAATGTCGACATTTAAAATGTTTAATATTGTTCTCAATGCTTCGATCATTGATATTTTAAGGACATAGTTAATTACTTCTGTACATGATTCAATATGTACTGGTTTAACACAAGTATCATTAGTACATATTTGGGTTAAATCGGAGGGAACTCGTGAAAACATGAAGTGGGGCAGCCCCGAAAAAACAAAGTGTTAAACCGGTAGGTACATTATTTAATAATGTATATAAATAATAAGTCTGATAATAAACTTACATTTGCATTAACCTTCATAACGTAAATCAAGACGCTTATCAATAACCTTCCGTAACAAACCGCCAATGTTCAACTTAATGCATCCGGTGCCTTATAGTCGCAGAGACAATTCAATGACTGTGAGTAAACTAAGAGCGGCAGTGCGCTTCCTTGTTGTGTAACCGGAACCTAGTTTTTCTACCTCGCCGCTGTCTACAATCACATGTTTTTTTAAATCTAGTTCTGTACGTGTCGGTATGTGGTGTTCGTTTAGCGTTTCAATCGTACCCAATCGTTATAAACATTGAGATTTAGGTCGTTTAAATATTTTGTACCTTGTGTTCTATTAGTATGTAGATATGTAGTGATTAAAACATATTTATTATTAATTTCCGGTGTAGTCGCTGCTGCCATGTAAAGAAATAAATATGAAATAAAAATGTAATATCGTACTTTGTGAGTTATTATTAGTAACTAGACATAACTAACGACGTAATGTAGGTATATATTAATAAATAAAGTTTCTCTAACTCCAAGCACATTCTGTAGAATCATTATCAATGAAAACGGAACATTTATTTTTTACTTGAAAACTGGAAACATGAATAAAGTTTACTGCAACAAAAACTGCATTGAAGATTTCATCTTTACCATCTTTTTTATTCATTGATCACTCGTGATATAGCAAAATAATTCTTTTTGGTGACTCAAAAAATACAATTATCTTACCGTTGAACTGCAGCGCGGTAATTCCAATAACAAGTAACCATTGAGAGTTGGTCACCATCTTTACAACGTTAACAAATCACACTTGTTATATCACTGATTTTGTATTAAAATTTAATCAATACAATAAGTCATAGGGTTAAGTTAAAGTCGTGTTCGAATCCACCTCCTTTACTTATCACAGGTCATCACTAAAACTTAGTAGGTAACTTGGTAATTTTTCTAAGTTACAATATTTCAGTGGACTTCTTTTGCAGCAAATTTTAAGTTGGTTGTCAACGGCGTGTGCGGCGTGCGTTTTCTGTGCGGGAACTGACAGCGAAAGTGGTTGTATGTGATGCTGACCCTCGGCGTGGTGACTTGCGCCCCTCTCGGCACGGTCATCGCGACTCCCGTACGCACGTTCCCTCCGCAAGCAAATTATGTAACTATATATAATAGCGGTCATTAAGGCCGCCAAACCGACCGCAGTGACATGCGGTAATTAGAAATAATCAATTTAATTGTCTTGGCACTGTCGTATATTGAATACTTTCGGTTTCATTCTATCGATGAGTTTTGATTTACTTTTTACCGATACTTACTCATATTTTGACTTCCTACCAAGTGATCTAACAACCAGGGTTTAAAAGACGCAGTACTGGCTGGCCATGTTCAGCAGTGGATTTCCAAAGCCTAATGGACAGATCATATAAGTGACCCATACATCAGGTTAAATTATATTCCTTCAGTTAGTATCAGAACGCGTTGCTAACTTTATATGATTTAATTTTGAAAGTTTTCTATTTTCGATTTTATGAATCACCGCTGTTATGTGTGTACATTCGTATTACTTACCTAAGTATGTTTATGATGTGTACTGTAATGTTAAAATTATTAAAATATATACCTACATACTATACACATGTGGTGCGGGGATCTTATGTCCGGTCCAGTGAAATTCCAATTAGTTTAACAGGAATGACTTTTTGTGTTACCTAAAATAATGATGTTTACTTTTTGAGTACTAAAATTGGTTTTTATCTTCCCTTAGCGACAATTGTTAGAGATATAAAGATTATAATTGAATTAAACACAAACTTCTGTATTTTGAGTAGTTGGGGCTCAAGACCTGAATATTTGATGGGATAAAATTCATGGACATCAAATCCCTCTACTGTTCCACTGCTGGGATTAGGACTCCTTCGTGGTGTGCCATAATAAAATAAATCTATATGAATGGTGGAGTAAGCTGTCCTGCTTACCAAGGTATAGCAAGTCAGTGAGTTAGTTACAGTCAAATATGAACCGTTAAATACGAATAATCTTTTTATAGATCGCAACAAAACGTATGTAACATTAACGTCCAAGTTTAAGGTAAACAAACTAAAAACTGCGTTTCCTTCAAATGTTCGAAAGTTGTTTTGTACGTCGTTACCCGCGCAGAGGTAAATCTAGTGGAATAATAATTATGTTTTTGTCTTGTCTCCAGTAGGTACGTCCGCCTTGTTACGTCGACACTAACCACGTCTGTAGCTATGTAAACATGGTACATACATATATATATATATATATATACGTGAAATATATATATATATATATATATACGTGAAATATATATATATATATGTGTATATATAAGCTGGGATAGCCTAGTCGTTTAATATTTATATATAACCCTAACGCGCACCTCTTTGCATAATTGTGTGCTTTTTCAAATTTAATATTACGGTACTGGCTGTAACAGTTAAAGAAAACATCAAATGGAGAACTCCACACTTGAAAGTTTATCATAGTGCTTATTAAAACGTATGTCCGCCAATATGCACTTAGTAAGCGTCGTAGTCGATAGCGCTATCCCCATCATCCTGAAAGGAGACCCGTGTCTAACAGTGGAACTGTAAAAGGATTGAAAATTATGCGATATTTAATTACCAAAGCGTTTGAGAAAGTGTATGAGAAACCTACATGCAGAAAATATTGCAATGTTTGTGCATTACCAGTTAATTCAGTAACCCTATATCACGACGGCTAGAACTTCCTAGACTGTGGTTGGCACAGATGGAAAGATAGATATCACTCTCACACAAAACGGAACAGATCTGAATTGATCGAGGAGTCGAACGTGGAACAGTGCGAAGTGTTGGTTAAGTGAAATATTTGTATTGACTCTTCATTAAGCCCACCATCACATTAAATGATATTGTGAGAAATATTAAGATATCAATTATTTTCACTTTATTCATAATAATTGCCTTTCCTTGTGTGTAACCAAGATAGCCATATCGTGCGTAGAGAATCGAGAAGTACTTACGCACTTGTATAAAAATATTTAAAAGGATATAAAATATTCTTATTTTCATTTCAATCATCCTTTCTATCATAACCTGTAAAATATTTTGTAACTATCTACTTTTTTATAAAAAGTTATCTATATACGAAATTGATAATTATATGAAATAATAGACGAGTTTTCCCCAAAATCTTAACTGTAGCTTTTGTTGTTACCTTTTACACGACCAGTGTCAGATAAAACTATTGCTTTATAAATAATTATGTGAAAGGAATGTGTATAAATTAATGTGTAATGTATTTCAAATTAAAAATTAGTGTTACTGATATGCTTCACAAGTACATAGCGATTATAGAACAATATAATGGAGACGTGTGTGATATTTTCGTAAACCAGCGGGGGCCGCGGTACCGCGTCGCAGGCGCCTTGCGACACTGCGCTAGGTGATACTTTAGTGTTGCCCAACTCAGCGGAGACCAGGCTGTTGCAATCGCCTATAAATTGAGGATGCATATAAGGATATTGGGAAAGTACCGCGGTCGGCGGTCGCCCGAAATGCTGTGTTATTATGCCGGACCCACACTAGTAGTTAACATAAATACATTCGGTCACCACTTCCTAACGTTTTCAACAAATATTAATTACTTCTCGCAGTTTATTTCGATCTTTATAAGAAATATTCATTATTCAACAAATATTATTTCGAAAGAAAAACTTAGCATTATGTCTGTAATCCCGGAAGAGGTAGGCACAGAAGTGTAGTGCACTCCCACGGTTCGCTAGTTACTTTTATGTCCCAATGGAATAGGGGGCGAGCCTATTGCCATACATCGGGCACAATTTCAGACTCCAAGCCCCTACCAGAAAATCAAAGTTAGAAAAATTTCGAAATGTATAAGACATCCTGAGCACAAGCATTGTTCAAATGTTCATAAGTGGTCTCATTTAACTAATATTACATACATAATTTATTACATACATACGACTCTCTCATTACTCTCATCATCTCAGTTCTTTGACACGATTCAATTCGCTCTTGGTATATTAGTTCACACACTGTTTTGTAATCTGATGAAAGCGCACGAACAATGCGACCACGGCGATACACAGCGCGACAATTTAAAACAGTTACGCACTCGCCGACCGTGTACCTGCGGCGACAGATTGAGATCTCGTTGTATGTACGTAAATAAATTGGTCGTGAGAATTGACAACTGCGGAACCAAATGTAAAGTAAAACAAAAAACGCTCGTGCGTTGATTGAGCAATTTGACAATTGAATTGCTTGTTGAAGTTTACATACATTCATTGGTTTGAATTGTTAATTTGATTATGTAAATGTAAATTGTAATATAATTCATAGTTCATATTCAATATTCACCTGTTTGGTTCTATTACCTTTTTTTTAAATTTGTCTTTATTCTTTGTCTCTTAATAAATACCGTTTTCTCGTTCTATTTTTAGATTAATTTAGGCTTTTAGTCTAATTAGGTATATTAAATTGAGATATAAGTTAATTTTATGAATATTTGTTATTCATTACTCCTGCAACCACTCGCCTGCAACCAACCACCCTGCAACTACCCAGATAGAGCAAACTTTTAAAAAACCTGAAAGGCGTACTAAACTAAAAGTAGCCTAAAATGATTAAAACTGGCTGCTGTGGCAACCCTACAATATATCTTTTATTTCTCTGGCGCGCTCTCCTTTCTTCTGTTGCCAGTATATTCATACCTTAACCCGCATTGAGCAACGCGGTAAAGAATATTCCGGTTTCTTACTCACATGAAATGCTAAAAATTGAATTATTGCTACATTTACTGCTTAAATAGCTTTTAAATACGGCAAAACTGATTAAATTTTGACTCATTATATGCAGTGCGCTTGTATCACAAACTTAAGCCTTGTACTTTTTTATCATCGTTGTTTGTACTTATTATCGCGCTTACTAATTATAATCTCACGTTACAACTTGTGACCTTGCTGTAACTCTTACGAAATGCGGAAGTTAAAACATTAAATGATTATTTATAATGCCAATCGCTAACGGATTTTTTGTTAATGCTTAAGTATGGATAATGCAATTTAGGTAAAAACGGTATTTTTAATGACACACGGAACATATTTTTTTACAGGATATATTTAATTATATAAATATCATTTTATTACATCACTTTGGTCTGCGTTATATACACTAAGTAGGTACCAAATTTTATCTTTTGGTTCATAGCAACTTTGTCATAATTTTGGAAAATTTATCTTTATGCTTATACGATAAAACGATTTATAAATTTTCATAAATAATAAGATATTAATAAGAATGTATCAAGTCTAAACTTTTATGAGATTCAATGATATGATATAGCGTAATATACTTTTGGAAACCATTTTACATATGTTACATTATATATTATCACCGCTTTAGTTTATTAATAAATAATCTAAATTTTGATGTAAAATATGTAAGCAAGTATTTAAGCTATGTTGTAATTATAAGAATTATTAAAAAAGCGCAAAGAAAGGGTGCTGTCAACCCGATTGGAAAATTGATTTTTTACCGATCCACCGAATAAAGTATTATAATTATAAAACACTTAAACATCTTAAGCTCGACCACATATTTACTTCTTTTATATGAACCTCTATTTTTTCCTCAATATTAACTTTTTTAATAATTCTTACGTAGGTAATCTAGTACGTATTATTAGGCAAGGTTTGATGCAAGTCGTATGATAGTATGTACAAACACAAATTTACGTTTATGTTAAACATCACATATCAAAAGGCCGTCCACATAATATACGTGACATCAGTCTACATTACAAAACCGACTGTTAAAAATCATTTTCTCTGTGCTGTCAGTTTTCCATGTTGTCTCTGCTTCTCTTCGCATTGTTACCTCGAGCATACGGTGGCTTCGGGTTGGTCGTAAAGAAGTAGATACCTGAGACTCTGCAGAAAAAAGTAGTTTGATTTATTTGCAACGATTTAGTTTTTGTAAAAAAAAACGTAAACGTAACATCACGCCTGTTATCCCCGAAGAGGTAGGCAGAGGAGTGTAGAACACTCCCACAATTCACCAGT
>DWTO01000292.1:0-23158 GCA_018244755.1 Jemadia pseudognetus
TGAACGGAACAGTGAATGTAGAAGAAACAGATTAGCTCTGTAAGAATAGACATTTTTGCCACTTAGTGCTCTCTGCCCGCCCTAAAGGTCCCATCGTGATGATATAATGATAACAAAAATTTAACAATGCACACACATTTAAATCTTGAAAAACAATAGGTTAAATTTCTTTAGTCTCCAACTTGGTCCAAATCCGTATTAGTATGAACGTCGCGTGTTCCGAACGCGCAGGAGCGCACTTTCAACAGTTCGCGACGGGCCTGGCGCAGACGACGAGCGAGCCTAGGACTTCCGCTATTGAATAATCGTGGCCGATCTGACTGACATCACCTTCATCGGTATTTGGTTATTACGCCATATCTCTACTACATACGATTATTTACTTATAAATGTAGAACTCTTAAACAGAAATACCAACACATCTAGTTTCGCGTCGGAGGTTAATAAGATGGACTTGCGGCAATTCAATTTTACTACAACTCAAAGGGCAGATCGAACTGTTAATACGTTATAAAAAAATAGTAGGTTATTTTCATTTGCTAATTCACGATGCTACTGTTCAGTTTCCATTACACATGGTAATACAAAAGCTTTTACAGCTGTAAAAGTTGTGCCATGGTCGGAATTCTTCCATCCAGCAGGTAATTAAAATGTACACATTACTTGACAAACAGCACATTTGGATATGCCATACAATACTTGGCTTACAATATAATGCATACAATATTTTCTGCTGATTCTACGCATCAACCATAAAGCTTCACCGATTGTTGCCAACATCACTTACAAATAATACAAGATCATTAAAGTTACATATACTTGTAATTCAAATAAAATAGAGCAAGCGTCACATAACGTAACGCCTGTAATTCTACGAAGGGTTAGAGAGAGGAGTGTTGTGCACTCCTACAATTCATCAATCGTTCACGATTTCGTCTCACCTTATACGTAATAGGTAGCCAGTCTAGAGTTTCTATGGGCTCAACCGCTCTCATTCTCTCATTCCTTAGTACTGTCACCATTTCCGGCAATGTCATCTCTATTCTCTACAGTGGTCTTTCACAGTTGAAAACAATCATAAATGTAGTCATGGATAATGTAATTAACGGATGTCAGCGATCCAAAAGTAATCTCTATATTGCTATGGACGTTATTGTTTCGCCTCTAACTTTAACATACAGTAATACTCTATGAAGACGCGAGCGTACATCGAGAATGTTTGGGAGACGATATCTCAGGATCCTATCAAACAGACAGAACCTGCTCCGATGTTCTATGACAGGAGAATGCTTGATAATAATTAGACTTCATTGAAGCGTGCTCGAGTTACCGTATATTTTAAGTACGACCAAAATCGCTCTGTTTCCCGAGCCAGTCTATTTGAAAGTACCCTTAAATGAAATGCACAATCACTGAAACAGTATCGGTAATGAGGCAGTTGGAAACATTTGAAACCTTGTGGTGTTATATCAAATCGGCCGCTAGTAGAAATCGGTTTCATGTTACTCGCCATTGGAACTGGTGGTTTATGAAAATAAATATACCACTTGCCATATTGGTCACGCAACACCATTTGTATACCTAAGAATATCCATTTACCAGCTGAAGTGACTTTTACTTGGCATCTTATTAGAATTATTACTATATCACGATCTTTATCTTGTTTTCAATGGTATTTGGTGATGGCATTTGTTACATATTTATGCACTTTTTCTAATACAACATCTCATACAACCCATATTTAGAGTTTAAAAAAAAACAAATGAATATATGGCATTAAAATGAATAGTTAATACTATTTCCCAGCTAATACTATTTCAACACTCGTATTATATGTACCTATATTGATTGTGTATGCAAAGTAGCATCAACTAACTGCACCTATTGCGTTTCAGGTTGAAAAGCTTTTGTGAAATGTCTAACCTAGAGAGGAGTAGCTGCTTTCCGAATTCAGTCCATGTCTCTGTCTCCACCACGGGCACTACATTATGCCATCAACATTTATTTATAAGCTGGGAATAAAATAGATTCCGCTAACGTGACGGACACCGCGTCACGTGAGGCACGAGCGATGCCGTCTAACGAGATTGGCCGTGACACTACGGAGATGGTATGACTTCAATAACGAGCGGGTACAGTTAATGGCAATTGATGTGTTCTATAAACGGTGTGTGGGGCTTCCAATATGTTTAGACACTTTGTATTGGCCGAAGAGCGTTTGTTGCCTTAATTGTTAATGTATAGACCGTTATGTTATATGACGAAAAAATCAGCTTTTCATTTATGGTATATTCAGAGATTATAGTACTATTAGGATAATAGGTTATACTAAAAGTAACATATATAATCTATGTAATAATAATAGTAGTGTAATAATAATATAAAACGTTTAGTTACCTAATATTGGTCAGGTTCCGTCTAGTTCTCATATAAGTTAGCCTTGTGTGGTATCGGAGGTACGTATTTTTCTTTTCATTATTATTCACCTTCAATACTGTATTCTGTGAAAATACGTAAATCATAAACACGCGGATTACGTCAACGTTATTTCCGTATATGACTCTGTAACAAATACGCCATTTTACGTGCTATTAGGGATTGGTTTTCGTATACGGCCTCGGGATACCGACGGGACCACGCACCTACGTCACGTACAACAACTAATCGACCAATAATATCTTCAATAACTAAACATCTCATGAAAAATGATTGACTGCAGAATAAACTCTGACTATATTACGCAATAGCTCTCTCGCTTTCGTACTTCAGTACTGAAAAAAATTCTGTCTACAAGATTATCCTAACATCTATGTAGGTTAAGTAACTTTCGTTGTATGAAAGAGAAGAAAGTTATTCTGCACAGGCCATTCACGCGATATATTGTTACGTTTTTTTCAATATCATAACCCTATGTGAACGAACGGTGAAAGTGATCACAAGATTGTTTTGCAATTACTCGTACGAAAATTATAAATTAGGACATCGGTCGCATTAATGCGCGAAATTCGCGGTTAAAAGGGTTTTATCGCCGTTTGTAATCTATATTTATCGCTCCTCCCTTGTTGCTAACGCCCGATACTGAACTAGAAATTGTGCCGTACGCTTCTAACTTACAGAAACCATATAAATAATAATTACCTATTTAGTTGGAGTACGTAGTAGCATAGTTGTGGTTTGAAAATAATTATTTGGGTTATACGAGTATTAACAATGTCACGAATTATAGCTATGTTGTAACATAAGGGAAGATAGATAAAAATCCCTAATATGAATAACCGAGTGTTAATTTCATTGCAAGACCAATAAATAAACTTAGATATATTTCATAGTAAATAAAGTATGGTATTTTCGCAACAACAAAAGACAACGGTTAAGATTAATTATATTCGCTAACACAATGTTCAAAGTATAAAGAAAATGTACGATAGTACAAAGTAAACGCTAAACTACAGTGCATTATTAGGGCAATTTAGGCATTAAATATTACTAAGGCAGCTACAAACAAATTGCATTTACGAGTATCAATAAAATTGATAGTTCACGTTAACGTCGAATCGACATCACTTATAAACTTGTGTTGGGGTGCTTAGCTTGTCACAACAATACGTTACGGTTCTCACAGACGGAGTTTATTTATACGAGTAGCAACACATTACGCTATATGACTCTTCATATGCATAATATTATATTTCTTTCTCAAAGCAAATTATGACGTTGTTAATGACTACAAAGATATGTTATATCATAGCTACCGTATTTAGTAGTTTGCTATACACATTTGTTTTAATACATTACACTAATGCGAATTATAGCGCAGGCCGTAACGACCAGTATTCATTTATTTATTGAGTGTAGTTTTCAAAAGGCGGTCCACGTCGATGGATGCGCATGACCTTGCTGAAGTTGAATGATCGATCACGAGCATTAAGAAATAGTTGCGACTTGTTTTATTTTCCTACGTGAGAAGGCCTATTGATTCTTTTGTGGATAGCAGCAAAAGGACAACGCATTGAATGCAAAAAATAAGGGACGCTCACAATGACAGTGTTTACATACTATTTACCTAATTAATTTATCTTTGCTATCGTTTTGTATTTTAAATGTTTATAGGCACATTCTTTTGTAATGTTTATACATATTTTAAAGCACATTGTATATAAACATTAAAATATGTTTCTCCTCTTTGTTTGCAATGCAACTTAATATTGATATGCCTAGTTATTAAAATAACTAATAAATAAGTGAATTCGAAATATGATTTCATTAAAAGTGTATTTCTTAAAAGTGTATTACATTAAAAGTGTTTTCCTTCCAGATTTAAATGCAACGTAATAAACTAATAGGTAGTTAGCTTTGTTTTAAAGTAACATTTAAAAACATATTATGATTGATGACTAACGAAGTTACACAATGAAGAAATGTTACGGCTTATGCTAACGCCACCATTGTTTTACAAACTTCCACAAACACTTTTAACATCTATGAATTGTTAATCATGTCTTCAAAACCAATTGTTTAAGTTAGAATTTTTTAAATAAGTCTGGGTTCTCATTTTTTACGGTAGGAAATTCCAACGTATTGAAGTCATGTTCATATTTATTACGGTATTATCACCTCTTAGATAAAATTGGGCTTGTATTTTCCCGACTGGGTAGGCACAAGAGTGTGATCCCTACATTTCACCAGTTATGTTATACGTCTATTAAAATTGAGAGGTGATCTTCTACTAACATATTATTATACAAACCCAGTCTCTGTGCTACTGCTGGGAATTTGAAGTTAAAAAATCTAATAATACTCTGAAGGCATTTTATTTCTTCGTCGTTGTTGATGCGATTACTCGATAGTTCTCTTTAAATTGTTTAGTTTGTATCCAATCTAATTTGTACGAGGACATTTGTAGTTGTACGAGGACAATAACGTTGCACAAGCTTCTTTAAAAATGATAATACTGGTTTATTCGAAATAAAATAAATCAATTAGACTAGACCCGTTTGCTTTGAGTGGGCACTTGTTTTTTTTTCTGTTACGTTTCCATTTCGTGGCCGATGGCTACCGATATTGGCGATATCTGCTTTCTACTTTTGTTAGTTCTTCTCTTTGGAATTCCTTTTAATACTGTAGACTAGAATATACACTGTTATGGAGGCACCTGAAGGTTTGTTATCACTAAAATCCGTGACCATTACGTGTAGTCCATTAATTTGCCATCCAGCTTACCAGCGCGCTCTCGGCTGGCGTGGCAGTCAGTGGGCTTGATCTTCTCATTCTGACTTGAGTCCAACAGAGTAACAATAAAACGATTGATCCATCTATTCGAATTATCCACTGCACCCATGTGCGTGCTGTTTAAGAGACAAAACAATATGAGACGTTACAAATTAACAGATGAATTGTTTTACCTGTGATATCATTCGCGTGAAAATAAAATACTTGCACACATTATTTATTTAGTCATTTACTTTCTATGGATTCAAACTGTTTCTGAATCAAGTTCGGTTTAAACCATTTAGACGCGATAACGTAGAAAATAGCAATGGAACTTTTCGGTTTTGATGAGATTTTATACTCAATTTTTTCCTGATCCACGGTCAGTTTTATTTGTAATAGTGATAACATTGCAATTAATTTTGATGATTTATAAAGTAATTGTACACGAAATGGGCATATGTAACAAAGGCATGTATATATGTTAAAAAGAAAATTCACGTCTGTAATCCCCGAAGAGGTAGGCAGATAAGCGTAATAAGCTCACATGTTTCACCAGTTACCTTTAAGTTTCACAATGGGATAGGCGTAAATATAATTCAAATACACACAGGTACAAATTCAGATTCCGAGCCACTACTGCAAAATCGACGTTAGAAAATTTCAATACAGTTAGAAGAAAATAGAAGTTAGAAAATCCAATAGTACCCAACCGGGGATCGAATCCAAGATCAGAAGCTCTCAGCTGTCGCGCAACCACTGGACCGCCGAGGGAACGATTGCCTCGTTAGCATTATACACCATGCGCGAATAATTTATTGACAGCCGCAGAGCTGGGCTGTCCCGTACTGTGGCATGTTTTACACGACCTCGCCGCTCATTCTCCACTTCCCGGAATGACCTAAGAATCCACAACTGCCTCAACGATACAACGGATCATGGGAACAGCGAACAATGCCGCCAGTATGGGTACCGTATAATTATTGCATTCGGAACTAAACATTGTTATGATACTTTCCGTATGAGAGATGAGATTAAGCATTGTTAGCTATTTTAATGTACAGTGGGTACGCATTGTGTGACGTAATCCATTATTTTACGATGTTCATGAATTATTAGAAAACATTTACGAGAATAAAACAGTATTGTATAACAATAACAGTTACTTGTAAGTACTAGTTGGAATAACTAGTTTGACTGCGGCGTATAACTTATTTAATATTATGACACCATGAATGTAACATCGTCTCATAGTGACTATGGAAAAATTCACACGAACGAATTATCGGTTCATAACGAGTTATGAAACAAACGTTCGAAAATTCAAAATGTGGTGTCAATTTTAGTTCAGTGGTGTCACTTCCTTTCTATGACATTTCGAGTTATTTGTTTTTACTTGTGATTTTACTTTTTCGTATATCCACCTAGTTATATTAACTTGACCAATATTACTGTGTTTATTGTTTACGCATACAAATCGAAAAAGTTGTGATCAGCAAGAAGAACTCGTGATCATTCAATAAGTTGTGATCAGCAAGGGCAACTCGTGATCATTCAATAAATTGCAATCATAAAGTACTAAAAATAATACAACTTTATACTGTCGGTGTCGTTTCGCGTTTCCAATCCCTTTTGCGAGTATACAGGCACATATTATAAAACGGTACTTTCCCGCAAAGAACGCTGACAGAAATAATAGTATCGTATGATTTGACGTATGTATAGCAACATAGATTCCCGTACATTTTCCATACTGTAGGACGACTATTATTAATTTACAAAAACGACTTTAACCAGAGCGAGATTAAGGGCATAGTTAACGTTGGCTTGTTTTATACATAAAAGTGCAAGCACCTACTACAGCATTTGTAAATAATGTAATAATAATCTGTTTAACGAGACGGTAAGTAACCAGGTTCGTGATTTGCAACATCATACGTGTCCCTAATACATTTGTACCGTAATATTCTATCGGCCGTGTTCATTAAGGCCGTCACACACTTCATGTCTTGACCTATACGATGGATGTATTAGAATTACCAACGCAAGTAACAGTTATTTGAAATGTTCTCGCTGACTGTCTGTGTATGTGGCGTACGAACGTCCTAAGTCTTTTTCCTTGATTTTGTAATTTTATTTTGAACAATGAATTCGGCCGTGATACCATTTGCGGCATCCTCCATAAAATTGAGGTCTTGTATGCGTATATGAATAATTGCAAAAGGCAATTTTCGTAATGTGCACTGAAACAAAACTGATAAAAATCTTGTGCGCATATTGCGCGAAAAATATATCGTTACGGTTGCTCAACTAACGTTGCACACGTGAACGTTAATTAACATAATTTTCTGTGATGCAACAGTATTGATAGTCGAATTTATAATATTTTGCTCGTGTTGCTAAACAATAATTACAGAAAAGTAGTATAGTGGGTGTTACAAGTTGCGCTTTGATTTATTACTGAATAATTACTTTGAAAATGATATTGTTATCGTTAATATATGATCGGCGGATAAGCTTGCAAATGTAGAGAAAGGGAGGTTACTTCTAAGGTTTTAAGGATCTTACATCATATGTGAGGAAGTATACATTTTGCTCAATATCAAACAGGTTTCCGGAGAGTTCATTGTGACGATGGTATGAACTAACATCTTTAGTTATGATACGTACGAATATATAAAGGTTACTTGTAAAGGTTACGCTCCTGGCTCATTTTGTAGTGCTTTCCGTGCAATTTTTTTTACCAATAGGTTTGCGTTTGACTGCTATCCCACCTGATGGAAGGCGAGATGCAGCCTACGACGTAGCACGCTTGTCTAGAAAGTGTCTATTCACTCTTGTCTTGAATAGTTCCAGGTTATACGAATTGAGAAAATTAGAAGCCGGCAAGGAATTCCAATCTTTCGCAGTCTGTATCAGAAATGAATTATTATTATTTATTCTAGCGTGTCTCCCTACTCTGAAAACAATTTTAAAAAGTTTTACAATAACTCATTTGTTTACTTTCAGGCGAACGTCAAAATTCCACTTTTAATTTTGGGGGATGGGTACCTATTTATACTAAATACGTTTAAAATAATACTATTATTACAGAATAAGTTTTACAAATAATCACATCAGATAATTTAAAAATGTCGACGGGGTCTCTGCGATGAAGACGATCAGCTATTATTGAAACCATTCTCCGTGAACCACCGAGTAGTTGTTTAAAAAGAAATAAACACCCTACAAAATGTAAGGAGATTCAATCCCTTCAACCATAGTACCGCAATTAGAGGAATGACGAACAGGTATTGATTTCAGTAAAATAAAACTTAGTACCCCTGTACTAAGATAGACAGGGCAGTGGAAAAGGGATATCGGTACTAAATTTTTCATGCACGTCAATTCAACGATAGGTCGTAATCACGGTAGCGCAAAGCTATCTTAACTATATTTCGACGGAATTGGCAAAGTGAACTTTAATACTATGATCATTATGCTCATTTTAGATCGGTGGTATATTTAAAAAATCAACTGGCAGTGAGTTCCCTATGAAATTACGCTCCGGTGCGATTGTTATAGGGATATTACAATTTGTTGTCTTTCATTGTTCTGTTACTTTATAAATTTGTTTCCTCATATTTATTCATATATTAATATTATTTATTAGGGTATTATAGAATTGATAGAAAATGGGTTATTCTTCGATGTAATTAAATCATTATAAAAAAACTTACAGAGTCGTTTGAGGTAAAAGTAATCAATTTTATCCATTACTGACCCCACCGGTGCAATCTGACTACGTGTTCAGAAAGAAGAAATTTAGTGTTACATGGAGAACTATGACTTGAAGCTTCGATTCTCTCGAATTAGTTAAGTGTTAACTAATTTTTATATGTGCTGGTGCAGTGCTGTGCTTAGCTGTAACTGTAGATACTTTAACCCAAGCCGTTCCCAATCTGGCAAGAGAGTACTGTTGGGCAGCGAAAAAATCAAAAGGGTTAATGATGAAGATGGTGATGTATTATGTTCTATTTGTGGACATTTAAAATAGACATCATCAGCATCCTATCTCAGTCTATTGCTGGACATAGGCCTCCCCCAAAGAGCGCCATCGCAACCTGTCCTCGGCTTGCTGCATCATACTTCTGTCTGCCTTTATTGATTATTGTTTATTGATATCTGATATTATTATTATTGAGGAATTTATTTAGGAAACCTAACACGGAAGTGACAACCCTAAGCGAGCTTATGGATGCGCCCACGCGCCGTCTTGTGTTATTTTCCCACGTTTACCTATTTATGCATAGATAAAGGCATTCAATAATACTCTGTCAGTCTCTTTTATAGCTCTATCACCAGAGCGGGACAGCATATACACTCTATGTACAATTCTTGTGCGGTCATAGTGGGCATGCCGTCCTTTTGTATGCGTTTCTTATCTTAAACAATAAGACAGACACTACGCATTGGAAACCTTAAATTATGATTGTGTTTTAGTGATAAATTAACATTGTAAAATGCTTGAGAATAGTGAAAATAGGTTAACACGTTAATATGAATCTTATCGCGCTGTATCCCTCCATCAAATATAATTATGTCAAACATAAGTAAAATTGAATATTCGTAAACGTAACATCACGCATGTAATCCCCGAAGAGGTAGGCAGAGAAATGTAGCATCTACACTCGCAAAATTCGTAGCGCTTAGAAAGGTTTTTTAATAGGTATACATATTTTTAAATATCTTTAAATAATGAAATAATATCGGAAGCTCCATTTATAATACTTATAATATTTTGTATATGCTAGAACGAATAAATAAATACCTCCAATAATTCGCAATAACAGTTTTTTGTTATCTACAGATTTCAAAAATTATATCCTACGAGTATGTGCGGTAGCGACCATTAAACATCAGATCTTAGTATCACACGACGTATCTTACAACGTTAAAATAACAAAAAGAGTGTTCATTTACGAACAATTGTTTTCAACTTTCAGTGTCTTGTACTGACTATCGTGAAAATGCAATTTGTTCTCGTCAATAATATATTCTGGAGCGACAGCGCAGCTGTTGGTTAGAAATGGAACACAATCGACGGTCAGTTTATCGAGTTGCTTATCAATAATATTCGATTAAAGTTAAGTGGGTCGACATTCGCACAATATACTCCGCATTTATATTGCGAGCGATTTCTATTCGAAGCTGACAGGTCTATGGCGGGCCGCGCCATTTTAAAAATCGTAATGGAGCGCCGAAGAGTGGACTCCATCCGAGCTTATTCAGTTACTACGGCTTTTTATGTTTTATTCTCTCTTTTGTGTACATGTCGATAAGTTCCAGTTACCAGTCGTTCTTGTATACGAAAAATTAATTTCATTAGTTTCATATTGTCGATGATTTTACACAAACGTGTATCGGACCGTCCATCAAGATTTTTTCAAATCAAGCATTTTTATTCTCGTTAGTTCGTTCTAGAATGGTTATAAAAATGTCATGATGTAGTTTTCTTCGTACATATGTATATGCAATAATTTTTTATATCATCATTATCAGCCTTTTGCAGTCCACTGCTGGACGTAGGCCTTACATGAGGGTTTTATTTTAGATATGATCAATATCGAGTTATTTACAAATACGCGAGTTATTCATAACATTTTATAATACAACGTGCAGGTATGACATAAGTATGAAAACTGTATTGTTGACTTCACCGCATGACCATTTGATTACATCGTCGAGGAATTGCTATAAAATTTTAGTCACAACGCAGAGGTCAATGGCTGATGTAACCCGCTTGTCTGTCTACATTGAATGTCAAAAAGGGAGACTTAGGCATGCACAAACACTTAATTTGAATTACCTATATCTATGTATATAGGTATTTTATAGATTAACATTTGTTCAATGCTCATCGCGCTTATTTATCTTACAAGAGGTTTCAGTTACATTTCCAAGCCGAACCAATTCGAATAAGTCATCTTTTGTGGATCTGGTTGATTTTTTAAATGTTTTTTATATATTTGTCCTCGGTGAACGCGGCATATAAAACTGCAAAGTTGAGCCGTGAGTCAGAATTCTTATTTCTTAATATAAATGTATACAAGGATATTTACGTACAGCTAATGAATAGCATACAACGTAATTTTTGCAACTGATATTGTACGGTTAACTGTTACGGAAACGATGTGCCGAAAGCGATTAGTCAGTTGTCGTAAAACGTGGTAAGTCACGAGTGTTTCAACATCGATGTCTTCACGCCTAATAATAATGATGGGAATCGATCACGTTGCGATATCCGTGCAATAACGATAAAAATAAGAAATAAAAAAGCTTAACATCACGCTTGCAATCCCTGAAGAGGTAGCAAAGGATTGTACTACACTCCCTCTTTTCATCACTATGAAACAGGGAGTGCGTTTATACTACGAGCCACTAATAGAAATTTCAAATGGAAAATCTACATTCTAAAATGACAATAGTACACGACCAGGGAATCGAACGTGGCACCTCCCCATTTTATTTAAAATCTGCATTGTAAGATGTGCTGACCGCAGTCGTCGTGAGGCTTGAAAATCGTATCAAATATTCACAGTAACAATGCAATTAAGTACCTCCTCGTATCGAGCTACTTCTATAGGCATTTATACTTTACAATATCATATTAGGTATTACAGGTACATAGTAGAAATGTGCTAACACAAGAATACACAGTTACATGCGTATTATATACCCATTGGAAGGTATCACTGTCACCTTGAATTTTATAATAACATTATTTCATTACGTTATCTATCCAATAACGCAAGCGCTTCGCGTAACGTTTCAATGCTACAGTATTGAAATAGTTTTTGCGATTATTGTTATTTTCCTATCATTCCTATATATACCTACTTATATTATCCATATATACTTATATATAATACATATCCCATATATACTTATATATAAAATATAGTTAACTATATATTATGTTATACGCGATCATTGTAATTTCGTATATATACATCAAAAACGTAACATCACGCCTGTAATCCCCGAAGAGGTAGGCAGAGGAATGAAGGACATTCCCACGTTTCACCAGTTACGTTTACGTCCCACTATAGAATAGGTGATGAGCCTAGTGCCATACATCGGGCACATATCCAGACTTCGAGCCACTACTAGAAAATCTAAATTACAAAAAATTTTGTGACCCGGGATTGAACCCAGGACCTCCCGATCGACAGTCGCACTTACAACCAACACGACCAACGAGGCATACATACATATATACTTAATAAAGTAAAAGTATACGTATATACACTTATACGTGTCTTTAAATCTAAACAATATTATTCTTATTTATGCACATTTTTAATCTATCTGAATATCGCGCGCAAATTGTGTTCATTGGAATCATTTACGAATTCAACGAATCAACAGCACCATGCATAATTTTAAATCATGAAACCCTTTGATGTCTGAATGTTGGGAAAATCTCAACTTGTTTTTCTTACTAATACTAAAGAAAAAAATGACAAAAATAAGTAAATAAATTTGGAATTATTATTATTATATTCTTGTGACCATCATGACTAGAAGATTTATTGAATTATTAATCTGCAGATCTTCTTGGAAAAAAAATGTGTTCGTCCTAAGAACTTTCCATTTAGAATGCGAGTGAAACCGCATTAACAAAGCTTTCTATTCTTTTGTTACTTCATTAGAAAAACATCCTATTTTAATTGTAAAACACACGCCTTATGCGTCGTGCGTTCACCTTCTTCGTACTCTACGTCCCGATAGAAAATAAGATTGCTCAGTACTGTTTTTGGAGACAACAATTTAAAAGAAAACTAACGCAACACATTTCAAATACAAAAAAGTCTACATTATTGGATCGGTATTACAGTTGTTTGAAAACAATTTATCTTCATTTTTAATGAGCAATACCGTAACATATTGCGTGTTGCAGGATGTTGTAGCCATACTTGTTTAAATTATTCAAGAATATTATCATTTAAAGCCTCATAGAGTTTTTACTCAATAATCATCTTTAGTGCGCAATTAATGTTGTCTTCTTCTCAATTGCGGCAACAAAAACCAGTTTTGCTTGCCTTAATTATTTACTGTATTTGTTTTAAAATCCTTCAACGGCTCTAGGTCGGATATTTTGAACGCAGCCTACATCCAGTTTTAAAAGCTTTTTGTATTGGCATTTTCTCAGATATGGTCGCTAACAAGCTGCACGCGTTAACAATTGTATAAAATGACTACAAAATATTAGCGAATATTGAAGTTTAATTATGAACAAAAATTTGTTGACGTTGACGTGCTTAAATCTCCTGCGGTGTTATCGTCTAACCTTTAACTTTTCTGAAAGCGAGTTCTAGCCAAGACAGACGAGCGTTCCGTCACTCATTTCTGTCGACCGGTTCGAGACGCGAAAAAACCTGTCAAGCCGTTCCTTTCGGGAACAGACATAGTTTCCGGTTACAACTCACGAGTTCTAAGTTTCATTCTCACTCTCCACCAATTAAACAAGTTGTATTTTAATGTATCACGAAGACAAAAATCATTGGTCTTTCTTTTTATTTTATTTTCCCTGACTACCGCCCTAATTGAATTACACGTAGTCTAGTTTAAACTTGCTCTTATAAAATGAGTTTTAAGGAAACATTAAAATTTAAAAATATCGTTAATAATATGTAGGTATCTATATGAGATATTATTACACATTACTGTTATAAATAATAAATAAATATGTGCGGTACTAATGTGACGAAATTTATTAGGTAATAATAATATTATACAATAATTAATTAACACCTGCAACTGTACATTATTTAGTAAGAATTATAATTAATAAATTTTTAACAGTTTATATTTGCGTTCCTGTGATATATTTGTACATTTGTTTTAATAAGAGTTTAGGTTAAAGAGGTAAACAATATAATTATTTAAAATAGACAAAAAATGCACTTAAAACGGCTGAAACAGCAAGAGTAATTTTGTGTCAAACATGTCGGAAACAGTGTTTATTTTTATTTAAACATTGCTTAAGTTAGGAGTTAGCAAGAAGCACGATTACTCTTCCACGTACAAATGATGAAAGAAATCCTTTGTCTCGCAAATATTTCAATGAGTTCGTACCCTTTGTTGGAAGTACGCTTTTTACCTATTGTCGTCAGGTGTAAAAGTTAATAGTTGTTATCAGTTCCGATAAGCGCTAAGAAGGCCGGATGTCTTAAAATAGGATGTTAATATCGTGATGGGTTTTTTATAGAATAAGATGGCTTAATCTCCGCGTTCGATTTAAAAGTGTAAAAGTAAAAATTTGGATGCTAATAAACTTGAGTAGTCCAAACATAACTATACTTTAGTAAAGACGAAACCGTCTGTGAAAAAAAAACCATTTTATAGATTTTATGGCGGATATTAAAAAATAATCATGTAACATCAAATAAGCAGAAAACGATTAAAAATAATAATAAAAAATGTAGTTGGCCCATGAAATCTTAGATCGCATTATGAATATAAATTTATTACTCGTATGCGTTGGCTATATGGTGTTGGAAACAGCCAGTCAAGTGTATTAAGGACATGCGCTAATCCTTTTAAAAATTATTAACTGCAGTCAAATTGCCTGGGTCGAGGTGTCTAAAGAAGTTTATCTAAAATCCCTCGAATACTAAAGATGTCCGCTCATCGTTCACGGATGCTACGCAGGAAGTCCACCACCTGTACAACCTGTACGTAATGGTGGATTTTTTTTTCTACACACAAATGTCGCGGAAGCCGTATTTTATTTTCTTGTTTAAATATATGGAATGACATTGGATTTATGTTTGACATTGAATGAACAGGTGCATTTGTGTAGGATTTTAACGAGTTAACTGTATTTTTCTTATTCATAGCATAAAATATGTCTCAGATTGCGACGCTCTACTTTGAAATCTGGTGTACGGGTATACAGCTCTATCTTTATAAACTAATCCGCTTCTTAATCGAATTAGTTAAATTTAAACTAATTAAAATTAATTAAATAACTTAAGTTACAACGGCGAAATAAAACTCCGCGAAGAAACCTTACACCGCTAAGAGCTCTCCATGATGTTTTTAAGGAGGCTATTCTCTGAGAACCCGCAAATTGCCAATATAGTATGTGTAGTAGTGGTGGCCTGTAGAGTGGAATTATATAAAGGATAATGGTGGCGCTCATACGAAGAATAACAGCAAGCGTTACGTTATTTTATTTGTTATTGCTTTCTTGCGAGATGCATGAACTTTTCTTTACAGTATTGAGTTCGCCGCATTAAGTTAGCAAGCAGAGCAAAGTAACAGTTCCAATAATACTGACAGTTCAAAACGTCGTTATTAAAAACGAACGTTATTATCATAATGCGTAACGAATACAATCAAGATGTTAATACGAGATTCTGGTTTGAATGTACCGAGAGACTCTTTTTTACAGCGTGTTAAGGATCATTAAATTACTGGGCTGTACCTAGTCGTACATCTCGTCGTGCCATCAGATAAGAAGTGTGCTTTGAGTTTCTTTTTTCTTTATTATCGTTTAATTAATAGTAAAACCTTCGCACAAGTGAACGTCGAGGCTTTAATTGGATGCCACCTACTGCATTTTGCAATTTTATTTTAATATTACCAATCAATAAATTTGTATTATAAAATTAAAAATATTTAAATCACAATTTTTAAATATAACTCCAAGTTCGTCGAATCAGCTACTATAGCTTACACAAATTAAATGATATAAAAAGTTAAAATAAGAATCAATGTAAAATTTAATACAAAAATAGGTTTAACCTAGTCAGAAAGTGATTCCGTGTTGATTAGTTTTAAATGTTTGCTTTTTCAGTGTAATGAAAGATAACAATATCTATTTCCATAAAGACAAAAATGTTTAATTCAGTGTCGGTGCTCGTCTTCGTGAGGGCACGAGGGTCACAGTGATGGCTGCCCCGTGGGAGTCTACGCGGCTAAGTCAAGGTGAAGAGGTAATTCCTATTGTCTCGTTTACTTCCTTATATACAATAACTGATGATTTTATAATTGAAAGATTATCAAGTTAAGCCGATTACAAGCGACAATTAAAAATGTGTTTCGATTTTTGTTAAAAAAATTAAACACATCACTCAATAACACCACTACGTTTAACCAAAGTATCGTTTTTATACGTAATTTTTTAACCACCGGTACTTACAGTTTATTTTATTATTCATAATATTAAAAACATTCATTAAGATTTTATTAAAATACAATATGTTGTATAAAAAAGGAACGCTTAAGGAGCTTTAAGTATTTTTTTGTTATAAATATGTAACTTAACAATAGTTAATACATACATAACGTTATAAGTATGTTTTAAAAGTAATTAAACATTACGTTGGATTATTGTCACAACTATATTCCGGTAGTGATTTGGTATTTTTAATTTTAAACATGTTATGAATATAGAAATAATTAAAGTAAGTACGTAGACACATATCACAAAATTAAATGAACCCACTCATAAATTCAACATTAAATATACCCGTTAAAATAAAGACAATAGCAAAAATTAATTCAACACCTGCTCTTCAATAAGTTCATGTATCGAAATAAAAACTAAAAAACCGGCTCCACGTACAAGTAACTCTTAATAAATTTAAATGAACACTTACAGTATATTTAGTAAACAACACTACCTTTTTGAGATCAAATCAGTCTGTAAATCACAAAATTCACTTCATTATTTTATTCAACTTTTTTGTTCGTTCGAGATCACGACGGCACACTTCCGTGTGAGCTCAAATACTAACTTTGTCAAAGCCATAAGTATAACTGAAGAGCTTGTAGCAAGACAAGACGCCTCAGGTAAAAATTTCACGTTCGGTATAATACGACTACGTTGGAAGTGCGTGAGTTGCTTAATAGCGCGTGGCAGGTAAACGACTACGGTGTTTGTTAGGGTTGTATCGAAACTTTGTATCGCAATAACCAGTGCGGAAGAAAGAGATGAAAAACAATGATTGCGAGCCTTCGTAAATGAATACCTTGATAATGAAAACGTGACAGAAGGTAACACATACCTAAGATTTAATATTGTATATGTTGTCTAAAAATAAACTAAAATATTTTCATTTTAAAAGTCAGTGCCAGCACATAGTAAGAAATAACAATAAGTGTAAATCTGGCTAATATGAATTGACAAGAGTAAATCGGCTGACAAAATTTCATTAGCCGCTTATGGCAACTGACTGAACACTGAACTGACTGAAGTGGCTAAACTCTCTTATGACGTCACTGCCTTAAAATGTCAGCAGCGCACACAATGTGGCCGTCTCATTCCAACGCGTTATTCCCATAGGGGACTAATTCAAGGATACAGTTCACTCTTCAGTTCAGTGCTCCCAACGACTCTTGCGCGGAAGCCTTACGGCCAACACCAATATTAGACACTTCTTGTAATAAACTTTCGATAATTGGTAGATAAACATTACTTATGTTGTTGTTACTATAGGTAAAAACTTCATTTATTTTAAATAGTTACAGAAACACTGCTCTTTCGAGTTTAATTTCGCGTCTTAATATATAATACGTATTACTAAAACCGAGGTTAGATTGCGAATATATTGTTTCTCCTAGCTTTGATTAGACTTCTAAAATTGTAAAAGGGTTCCAATGTAAGTCTATCTAACGTATCGTTTTCTATTACTTCAACCTTCTTTTGTTTTACTTTGATTATTCGATGTTGTAACACCTACCTTTGTTTAATTTGCACTTGATTATTTAACACAAAAATTACAGCGCACATATTATTTTGAAAACACTTTTATCTATGTACACTTTAAAGAGATCTCTGAATCAAATTAGCCTTGACGACATTATTCTATTCAATTTGTCCATCACACAAAGACGTTACGTTGAAACGCTTGTTTTAAAATGCTATAGCCTAAAGATTTGTGTTTGTCAATTCCAAACAGCAGCAACTTTTTTTAAAAGCTAGCTGATAATATTAGCTTTGGTGCAATTTATTTCAACAGCCTTTGTAAATGTTTGTTCTACGTTAGACATGACTGTCATCATCGAGGGTGATGGTAAACGAATAATTGAGGAACAATCGTCTTCAGCTTATTATACTCCTATGTATATTAATTGCATAACTAAAAATTAAGTACATCTAGGAAACTTTGATTATCAGGACATACCTGATCTTCTTCCCGATAGTCAACGATGTCCGTCCTGAAATGTATATGAAAAACCTTTCATTAGGAACATTTTCGCATTTTACATTTTTAGCTATTCGATAGTTGTTAGATATAGGTATGTATATGTAATGTTAGTTATTGGACAGATATGTATTAGTTTAGAATTCTACCTCCCTCTACGGGTCCTGCATACAAATCTTAGCGCGATTCTCTTTATGAACAAAACTATATGCGTCTTCGATATTAAACTTCGCTTGTTGTAACGGTGAAAGGACATGTCGTAAGGAAATAACGAACGAAAACGAAATATGTAACGTGTATGATGTCTGCAGATATACGACTGTTGAATGTGTTCTACAAAACCACTGTACTATCTGTACAATAAAACGATAGAGGTCAGTCTCTATAAGTGAATGAAATTAAAACTACTACATAGATTTCAATTTTATCTTCTAAGTTTTATTTCTTAAACTCTTGGTCCTTTATAAAAAAAAATTGCGATATCTTCATTTAATATAAAATTGTTAGTTTTAAGAAACAACGAATTTTACAATATCAACTATACGTCGCTTTAACATAAAAATAAATAACACTATTTACCATGAAATTTTGTAACCGTAGTACATTTTTGCTTCTGATCTCATTGATGGTTTTTACTATACACATAAAACACAGTGTTAATAATATATTATATCAAGTCACGCAGACGAAGTCGGGGATTATCAATTAGTTTATGTAATCATCAATCCAAAAGCTGACCGTGTTTGGCGTTACCTAAAACGAATCGCATTAATTTACTATCGCGCCAGAAGTGTAAGAGCTTCGTTTAACACAGGAGAATATTATTAATATGTTAGGTAAATAAATCAACATAAATAATTACCTGCATCCGAGTTTCTTAATGACGGGCATTTGCGGAGTGCTGTCGTGAATTCTTACTTGCGTCGGATCGATCTCTTCGCACTCATCGTCGTCAAAAGATATTTGACCGGTTCTCCTTGCCAGTAAAGAATCCATAAATGGACTGTATATCTGACCTGAAGTTCCTAATATGTCATCAATATCCGTGTAACGTGATATATATTTTTCTGAGTTTTTTTGATATGAATGACTTGTTGAAGAACCCCGTCTATATTTACGATTATTTTCATACGGCGAGCCCCGTTTTTCGTAATCTTCGTTGTTTTTCGGAGTTTCTAAGCCTTCTGGGCTTCTCCTGTCACCGAGCGGTTCGTCATCAGGCAAATGGAGAGGAAAAGGGGGAATTTGTGAAGACGGTACATAAATACGAATTTCCTCCGAATCCGAGCTATCACTATCTTCTTGTGGTGGCGGTGTCGGTAATTTCTCTATGCCTTCTGGAATGTTTTTGTCGCTTAATAACCACCAAGGCCGTTCGCCTGATTCTACGTGTCTAATCCGCCTTAAAGGAAAGCTCCTTTGATCAGAACCAGATTTACTTAAGCTAATGCTGTTATATGTTTCAACTTTATTACTATTTGATGAATTTTCATTGCTTGTTAACCACCAATCTTTTTTATCACCCGACTCTATGCGACGTACTTTGAAAAAGTTATATTTCTCACTTTTATCACTGTCACTAGACGATTTTCGAGGAGGTGTTAAACGTTCAATACCCTCTGGAATATTGGCACTGCTATCGAGCCACCATGGCTTTTCATCATCTTGATAGGTAACTTTTTTCAAAGATTTTTTACTGTCTAGGTTTTCATTCGATTTTGTTGACAGATTTTCATTTACATATTCTTTGCTTGTTTCCAGACGTCTAAATTTTTCCCCACAGTGATTTTTTTTATCCGATTCTGAATCTAACCACCATGCTTTTTCACCAGATTCTATGTGTCTGATGGCTCTCAACTGAACAACATTGTCGTCGTTAGACGCAATAATGTTATCAGAGTTACTTTTACTTTTACTAGTCCCACTTTCTGTTATAAAGTTTGATATATCTTTGCCCGTTGATTCTGAACTGGAATTTTCCAACCAACGACTGTTGTCACTTGTGTCTTGATATTTTAATTTAAAAAGATTAGTCACAGGTGCTAATGCTCTTATCAAGAAAGATTTAGCTTCCTCAGCACCTCCGTCGTTTTTGTTTGAATTAATAGGTGATAGCTGCTTGGCAGATCGATCCAATGGTATTGAAACTTCATCAGCTGATGTCCTTGAAATATCATTTGTTTTCGATTTTGACACTGATTCATCTTCGCTAATTGAAGATTGGGTAGATAGAGTGATACTGGATTCAGGACTATTGCTTTCACGTGATTTGGAATGTTTTGATTTTGTGGGGCTTTTGGATGTATTGGTCAGTGATGATAATTTTGTAGAGTTTTTTGTAGACCTTGACTCTTTGTCTGTTTTTTCATTTTCTTGATTAGAATCGGTAGAGCTTGCGGATTTACTCCTCTTTTTTATTACTTTCTTTTTTGATGTAGAATCTGATGAATCTGTACTAGATTTACGTACCTTTAATTTCTTTGTTTTCGCTGTTGCGTCAGTTTTAGGAGCTTGAGGTGGTAATTGACTATTTGTGTTTGATATTTCTGGTAACACTAAGTCTGCGGAACTCATTGAGCTTTTAGTACTTTTTAATTTTAAATTTACGTTTATGACTATGTCTGATGTTTCTTTATCCACATTTGATTCACAATCAATTTTCGTCTCGTCATTCGTTTCTTCCGGTAGAATACTACTTTCATGATTTTTATCTTTACTACTTTCTGAACATGAATAGGATGTTGTATTTTCCCTTGATACCGGTTCCGTGCTATGGCTTCGACTACTTCTTTCACATGAGTTACTACTGGTTGTATTATCTCGTAAATTAGAGTATTGAGTTGAGTACCTACCTGCATAACCAGTGTAATTAGTACTATTTGGGGCATAAAACGTCCAATTGGTTATACTAGTTCTGCTTGTGCTGCCAAATCTACTAGACCGTGTTGAATCATCAAGCCGATCTGATTGAATTTCTTTATCTACCATTTCAGGTTTCTTTTTGGCACGTGTTACTATTTTCTCAACGGTTTTAGCCATATCCGCCCTCCTCGATCTTACATATGAAGATGATCCAGGCGGTGTAGGCGAAGTGTGGCGTGTAATAACAGAGACAGTTTCAATATTTTCATTATCATCTATTTTTATTTCGTTGCCATTTTGTACATGTTTTGTTTTCATTTCGTTCTTATCATAACGGTCTTCCTCTACTATAGTGGATGGCGATAAAAGTTTATCATTTTCACTTTTATTCGTGTCTGTACAATTAACCGGTGACTGCGAAGCTCTTTTAACGGGTGTAGGACTTCTTAGATAACTCGATGACAAGCGATTGGCTATAGCGTATCTATTAACGGTGACTTCGGGTTTTGTTTCTGTTCTAGAAGCAGGTCGACTATAGCTAGAAGTTCTAGGATATAATTTGTAATTTGACAGGCTACTGTAACCTGTTGACTTATCAGTCTTACTTGGAATGTGTTTTTCCCGATCAACAGGACTGGGATCGCGAATTTTTTCTTTTAAGCCTTTTGTCCTTCGATCTGGACTTGAACGACGCGAGGATCGAGGTAAGCTATACTTAGACGAGGTTGATACTGGGCTAACATCTCTGCTTTTGTTAGAACTGACTGGGGATGATGGTACAGTAAGTTTACTTGTATAATCTTTCTTTTCATATTTAGAGGTGGATTTGTCTGATTTGTTATAACTAGCGTATCTATTCGCGATTGTTGAAATGGGCGTTTCTTCTCTCACACAGCGATCATTAGATAGAACTGGTATACTAGACGACTTGTATGATGGAGTGGTGTTTATGTACTTCGCAGTTACCGCGGTGGGTCGATCTGTTAAAGTGTGGTTTGTCGTTCTTCCTGTATCCCGAGGTCTGCTGTATGGTGAAGAATCATACTGAAATATAAAAGAAATATACGTTAAATTTAATATATATTTATCTGTACCGTATATCAGAAATTAAAATTTCTAAAAAATAAATCCAAATGCACTAATACACTAGAACAGAGGTTCAACTGAAGTGTAATATTTCCATAATCTTCATACAACACTATCACACATAAAGCTGTTCCTTTGACCGCTTTATAAATAGCGACAAGAATGCGTGTACGCATGGTGGTAACATACAAGGAGGGATTTTATTGAGCCCTTCGTTCTTGGAGCAGACTGATTAATAGTAGACTAAGGATTGGAATTTAGCACCAGTTTTGTAGTGAAAAGTTTATGGTAATTTTGAGTATGGCAAGTAATTTCAATCTAACACTGATATATTTTTAGAACCGTATCTATTCATATATCAAGGTATGTACGTTAGATTTCAGTTACACGCAGAAAATATGATGATTAGCTGTGCATATTTTAAACTTTTCTTTATTAAGTGTACAAGTAACTATTTACTCACATAATTCCTGTAAGACATGTTGATCAATCATTTATTTGCTTGAGTCCATTAGTATATTTACTATCTGGCTCCGTTTTGATCCTGGAATGTAAAGTAAGTGAGCGTTTATTAAATTGTTGTATATGTTACACGATCATATCCATGTTCCTTCGATGATATTTCATGTTCCTTATTATAATATTTTATTAGGAAGTTCGGTGCTTGCAATTTAGTTTTAACGTTAGTAAAATACGTGTAACATACCATTTATTAAATTTATTACGTAATTATTTTTTGTACATGTGTAGATAATTAAATATATAGGTACCTATACCTAATAGATGTTCAATCAAGCAAGTAA
>DWTO01000293.1:0-23149 GCA_018244755.1 Jemadia pseudognetus
AGGTTTGCAACTCGAAGGACACTTTTTAAAATTATACTATTATGCCAGGTCCTTAACAAGGTAGGCAGAGAACACTGAATGCAAAATATCCGTATTCACATGGACCTGACCTGATTCTTCTACATTCATTACAGCCTTACAGTTTGTAATATTAAAATAAATAACTGCTTTTTATTAAATGCATATGTATGTATACGGTACATATACATACCAAAATAATTTTTGTTACAATTTTTGTCTCGTTGTTCTGGTTCTCTGGAACGGCTGGACCGCTTTTGACGGGACTTTCACTGGCAGATAACTGATGTAATACGGACTACTTTCGTTGTAGAGTTTTAGAATTCCACGCGGACGAAGTTGCCCGCACAACTAGTCTATTATTATACACCAGTAATGCCAATATCTATTTTCTATGAAATAAAAATGGAAAACGATGTATATTTACAACGCTTAATTTTATGATTTGTTTAACCAACTGTTATAAGTTATATGTATTACTTCTGGATTTCTGCGCATGTAGGTACTCGTAGTAGTTTATATTGGTAGATAAAATTTTACTATTTATATGTATCTACATAAACCTGAATATTGTGCCACTGTTAGAGGTATCCAGTACTCCTGTGCAGTAGCTGTATATCACTACTATAAACCCAACACCTTATTTGAACTCGCCACTTCCTCGCCGTCGCACAATACGAACACAAAATGACGTGTAACCAACACCCCTGGTTATTAGTGAAACAGGTGTTGGTGAAAAGTTTGTAACGTGACAAGCTGAACAGCTGCAACCTTTTTAGAAATTTCATTTTATTGTATGACTGCCTCGTGGGTCGTGTTGATTGCAAGCGCGACTGCAGTCCGGGAGGTCCTGGGGCCAAATCTCAAGTCGGGTGCTATTGGATTTTAATTAGATTTTCTACTAGTGGCTCCGGAGTGTGGGTTTATATTCGGTATATAGCAATAGGATCAGCACGTGCTACGTGGGAGTGTACTACACTCATCTACCTATCTCTTCGGGGATAAGAGGCGTGATGTTAAGCTTGCGTATTTTATGAACTGGCCATTGAATACCTAATACTTACCTTTTTTGTTATGTATTAGGTAATTTTCTTGAAGTTATAGAACAATGCACATTCATCATTTTTTGGTTTACGTGCGCGGTATCGTATATATACCCCTCGGTGCAGTTTTGAGGGCGCCACCTGCTTCGCCTCGTGTTTGTGCCCGCGATTGATGTCAAACCCCTCATTGTTTTACTTTTGTATTAATGATACTTTACGAGAACACATTGGAATTTTATTTAATATGGTCCGTATATCCCACGTGGTGGTATTTTCTACAGATTAACACTGAAATATGGTCTTCAAAGCATGTATAGTATTTAATGTGTGCATATGTGCGAGTATGAGTTTTTATATTATTGGTCTAATGATTGTTAATGCTATTTCATTATTCCTTGGTCACTTCAGTTATTTTCATTAATTATTGTTACGTACTACACATTGATTGAGTTCCAAGTTCTTGCCAATCGAGGTGGTAAAAACTGGGTCTTATTAAAATTTCCAATAGAAACCGGACATTAAACGGAACAGATTGCTTTTAGTGCTTCCAGAAAATGTAAACTACGTTGAATAATGTTCGGATAACGGAAACTTTGCAATAATTTAGTACCATTCTTAATGTTGCTGGAAGGGATCTCTTTAAGGGATTGGTAGCCCCATTGCGAATAATTTCTGTTATTCGTTATCATCATCATGGGCCTATTGCAGTCCACAACTAGACATAGGCTTGCCCTTGAAGGGCTAGGCTCAAATCTCCATGCTGGGCATACGGGTTTTGGGGATCGCTTATGTGTTCACTGAGCATAATGTAGACTTCAACAGCTCCGAATAATCATGTATCGCTTGGCTAGCTCTGTGCTAAACTGACCACTAATTTGTACGATATGAGCAGGATATAATTTGATTATAACCCCTCGTTGTTATGTTGCCGTTGTAAATGGCTAGCGATCTGTAAAGTTAAGCAACAGCGGGCGCAGTTGACACTTGGATTGTAACAAATTTCCACGAGCATTTGCGAGCTTTGGAACGCACGTTACCGTTTGAGGGTAGTTTAAATACATCGGACGGACGCGTGGACATTAAACTGTATTATCACTAATTTGCACTGAATCGGCGATGTGGAATATGCTATTCGTCGTAGGGAGAGCAGAGATTGGAGACAAGATGCGTACCAACTAGAAAACTTACAAGTGTACAAATTTATACTGTGTAAGGTATCGTATTTCCACATATTGTAGTGAAATTATAGTCTAAGGTAGCTTTTTTGTCATTTAAACGTCGCGTAATACAAATCGCGTATTATATAAACCGACCCTTAGTCATATTGTTTGTTTCCTTGATATGTTTGCAATGAAAATAAAAGGAACAAATGCTTAATAAAACGATAAAACGAAATAGTTTCCTTTTAACGCCTTGTCGGGAATTTTATTAAACACTCCTCATACGTCTGGAAATGTTGACATAAAGCGAAGTTTAATCTGAATATACAACAGCTACTCGTACCTATATATGAAAGAGGCACATTCGGATGAGAGTGTGTATATTGATTTAGGACGAATGAGCAACACAAATAAGCCAATTCCTTCATGACATTACATTTCATTGACCGCTCACTTTGAAACTGAAAACTGTTCTGCCCTCGCTTCCTCTCCTCTGAATATTTTTTTAATAAATAATAAACATAGCAACTGTTGTTTTTAATCATACTACATCCTTTTTCCTGATTATTAAAGTTAATATTATGTAGTTCGTTATTAATGTAGAAATATCAGGAATATGTTTGGCTTTATGTTAAAATGTCCAAAGTATCTTTGGACCTTCGAAGTATCCACTATTACCTGTGGTACTTTTACGGCTCCTTCCGTATGCCTCCCACGCTCGATAGAGAACATATGGGACTATGGAAAGCTTTGAATAAAATTGGTACAGACCGTTACGATGTGGGTGTATCATATAATTTTAGGCGCCAAAAAAGAAACTTAGTGAACTTCATTTTGTGTCTCTATTCATTGGCTAATGTCAACCCTTATTTTATGGAGGGCCGTAAAATGGTAATGTACTATATTCCTTTGTCTGCCTCGTGAAGCTCATACAAAACTTTATATTCATTACTGAAAACTGAACAGTCAATAATTGCAACGTATTTCCAAAAGTTCAGCGTAGTCAACAATCTTCGGAGGTCTACTGTTGAACTTAGATCTCCCGTAATCGGCACCATTAACTTAGTTATAGTTATGTTTTTGCAATAAGTTTATTTTTCTACTTAATTTTGTGATACTCGTATCTTACTATCCCATATTTCGTGAGGCGAGAACGTTATTATGTTTTTACACAAGGAATGTTGGTTATTAGCAGATATATGCATCAACTAAGAGTCCACAATTTGGATAGTGATCTGTGTGTTCTCCAAACATTTCTTCAGTTTTTTGTAAAATTCTTTGTTTACGTGTTTTCGTTTTTACGCTACCCTACAATGACAAAAACATTTTTCTATTCCTATGGGGTTCAGAGAGTTTTTTTTCGTCAGGGTTCATCTCTTGTTTTCCGAGATCGACACTGGAAATAGTGTTTTCAAATTTCACGAGACACAATAGGGAAACTGTGAGGGTATAAATGAGATATTTTGAGGAAGATATAATAATAAAATATCTTTCTCTAAAATTTATTATGATGCTAGTTCATTTTCCTTTAACTTTACCTTGCTTTACCATTGATGTGTAGTCTACATTACTGAGACTGAGAACCGTTTTATCATAACAAACATTCAGTGTCATACATATTTATGTATATTCACAAGGTCTGGACTACAGTTCTGCATGGGATTGGTATTAAAAATATATAGTTGATATGTTTTAACACTTAGCCAACGCATACTTGACCCGCGTGGCAGACTATGGACTTAACCTTTTTCATTCTGGACGGAGTCCGTGTTCAACAATAGGACGATGGAAAATTCAATGATAATGAACGACTTCTGATTCAACTACCTATGTATATAGTTAAAAAGTGGAACACTAAAGCAAAAATTACGGTACGGTTGAATACGGTAACCCACAGCATACTTCAGGGACTTGGAGTTTTAAAAATGTATGAAAGCGTAGCGTAGGAAACGTATTTTGTTTCTCACTAAAAATATAAGCTTCACCTGTTCCTGAAAAATTTTAAACTTTTGAGCACCCTGTATCCATCCATTATGTATGAAATATACCGAGCTGTTCATCTGCGGCTTGTATACCAGCATTTATGATACAGAATGTTGTTTTTAATGTATGCACGTCGGTTTTGATACATTGCAAAGTGCTTTTGCTACGAAGTAAAAACAAAGGGAACCACATGTCCTATTTCGCTTGTGTCTACCTGCGACACGTATAATGAGAAGACCCTCGTCAGAGAAGAGGCTGCGAGCCATCTCATTATTCGTCAGATACTATTTCAGGCAGACCCTGTACTGCTTGCAAGTACTAAAACAAAATGTGTGTGTAACTATTTGAGGAATAAAAACGTGAAAAAAACTAATCCTGTATATTGCTAAGAACCTCAAGTACTTACGATACTCTAGTGAAGAGCATTAATGAAGCTTCCTCTAGCGACGATTATGTCTGATTAACTACATACTAATACATACTGGCCGGCGCACCCGGGATATTGCGACTAATCCTTTCATCACGATGGCTGATCACTCACGTTCAGCTATCGATTCGGCGAAGAAGTGTGGTAAGGTAATTTCAGAATGTCATATTTTATTATTTCGTTGCGGACGGTACATTCATATCGGAATTAGCTAATCATTATACTCTTAGTTGTAGAACAAAGTTATATGAAATTATTGTTGAGATGTTCCAGTAATAAACAAGTTGTCGCATAGCAAAGAGAATGAGAATACTAATCGCACGGCGATAACAAAAATTAAATAAAGGTTAGATAAACATAAAAAATATATATTTGTATATCTTAACCACAGGTCTCTTACGGGGTAAGCAAAACGCACCGGGTACTAAATATTTCTTTTCTTACACAACTGACGTACTTCTTAGACTTATGTACATATATCTCTTTCTTTACGCGCATGCCAGTTTCGATGACGTTTGACTTCCGCCAGTAATTCGTTAAGATAGCTGAAACTTGGTTTTTGTCAGCACCTGCACCCATCAACACTGCATTGTATATATTCTCTGTAATTCTGTTTCTTCTGCTGTCATTCACTCATTCAAAAAAAAGCAATTTTTATCTTAAGAGAACCAACACGAGTTGAGTATGTAGCAAGATCTAGGTACTTAAGTTTTTTTTATCTTGTAGCTTGTTCGTGAAATGTACGAAACTGGGGTCTGTGTAGTTCGGCAAAGTTTCTCTCTATCATAACTTCGTGTTCCGAAGCTTGTTTTTTTCTCTTGGACAGCGTCAATTGGGATTTTTAAGATTCACTAACTTACACAGCCTGAAACTTATTTGTTGCCATGTAAATTCTTTACTTTTAAGTAGTTTGTTCCCTTTTGTATTGTATTGCGTTACGTTTGCCAACATTTTGAAAGCGTCGTGATTTGTTGTTGATTTTAGGGAAGGCTTTTTTCGCGAGGAATTGATAGACCGGTCCTGTGAATTGAGGTCAATAAAATAAATAAATCTAATTAACCTTATTGACCTAACATTTACAAGACTTGTCTTAAACTTTATATAATATGAATAAAAATTATTCTTATTATGTTAAGTATTAATGGTTATGGAAATAAATAATTAAAAATAATATGTTTTTTTTAAATATCAGAGAAATTAAGTGAACTTTGAGATGTTTTCCATTAAAGGGCTACAACATGTTTACTAAAAATAAAGAAATGTGATAACAAAAGGCTTCTAAGATAATTTTCAACATCGCTATTGTATTGCTAAGGGATTCAACATTAATTTAGCTGCGTATTAATCCAGGTTGTTATCATATATTTTATAGTTCCAGTGTTGGACACGGGTCTCCGTTTATAATGAGCAGGTTTAAAGACAGCCGGCCACGGGGTGAAGTGCGCGTTGACCGACTTCACACGCATTAAAAATGTTATGGAGAATTTTAAATGTTGTAGGTCTCTACGCGATGTTTTCCTTCAGCGTTGTAGCAAGTGGCATACAATTTTGAATGTGTAAGTTTGTGTAGTTACCGTATTGTGTCAGGATTCGAACGGGACCTGCCTGGAATGAAAGGAAATGCACGCAACTGTTAATCTATCAAATCTGAATACCAAATATTTTTTCGAGCGTTCCTTTGAGGATACAAAGAAGAAAATTCTGTTGATGTATTAACTTGCTTCTCACATTGTATTTTTTGTAACAATTGTAATTTCTTATTAAAATGTACTTAGCATTGTTTCTACTCAGTAAAACAAATCATTGTTTTATCTTATCTCTTCTGAAGGAGCTCAATTCCTTGATTTAAAGTGATACATGGTCGGTCGTTTTCCGGAGTAATGATATTTTCTTGCGACGTGTCCTTTTTCTTCCTTGGATTAATCTTACAAAAAGCTATACTGAGACAAAGTAATATTTACTTAAAGAAGTGTGTTTTTCTTCATTCTACCATTGTTGTGATATTTAAATATTATATAAATAAATATTATATAAATATAAATAAATATTATATAAAATATAAATCTGACATCAAGTGATTTTAACAACTTACTCGTTTATTTATTAACAAATTGTGTATTTATGTTCCAGGTACGTTGGCGTTTTGTTCAAAACATCTGTTTGACTTGAATTTTAGGTAGGTACTAGGTAAAGTTAATACTTAGACAGTGTAAGACAAATTGAAATTCAAATATATCTTCGTAACAGTTTATAAGCACTAGAATATTAAACAGACCATCTCCATTACGAACAAGCGTGCTCCGGGCTTCAGTAGTTAGACCCAGTATTCAGATTGAGTTTCCTGGCTGGAAGCTAGTAGCAATTTATTAAGATTAAACACAATACTGGCTGCCCATTGAACTTCAATTTCCAATTACGTATCTGCTTCACTTCTTTAATTAAATTTAAATTACGTACACCTCCAGTTGGATATCTGAAGTCAGGTGAAATTAACTGTAAAGTCTCTTGACGAGGCCTTGGTCAGCGTGGCAGACAATGGAATTAATCTTGTCATCATGAAAACTCGTATCCAAAAGCGGAACGACGTAAAGGTTCATGATCATCATGATGACAAAAAATGTCATCTTATTATAGTATGTGCGATATTTTTACTTAGAAACAGATTTGATATGTTTCCAAGAATTATTCTTGCATTTTTGATGTTACTGTTGGCAGTAGCTCTCTCACGCATTTAAATCTATTTGAAATATGACCTGATGGCATTTCCATACTTTTCAACAATGTCGTAAATTCAAACTCTAAGCAATTGAGACTCACAACCATAATATAACTCCCTCAGTGCAAATTCACTTCCTTCGTAACTTTAGCAATTAAAATGATCTATTCCGATTATAGAGGGACCCAGAAATATCTAGTTTATGATATTTCAGTTTGTGAGTCTGTGTATATTATTCCCAGGTGGCAAATCTGGAATTAAACCGACCTTGTTCCAAATGTCCCTTTCATTACAATTAAATGTCTCTCGTGGCAGATGTCCTCTCTCTAGTACGCTTTTTATTCCCTTTTCGTTATTTAAGCACTATAAATTTTAATTACGCTTGTGTAAAGAATAAACGAATTTAATGGACAAAGGGACTTTAAATTAATTTTATCGTTTCATTAAAAATGCAATAGGCGCAGTTCTCAATGTGTGTACTTAATGTACCTAGATATATAAATCTAAAGAAGTCTTCCCATTTCCAACTACTGTTTTTTATTATTTTATTAAATTTAGATAAAACAGACTAAAAACGAATATCGGATATAGAAAGAATAGAGACAAAATTTTTATAGAAATCAACAATGTATTTTTTGTTGTTGTTATACTATTGTTGTATGGTTAATATGTGGAGGTATAAACGCATAGATAAGAAAAACTTCATTGTTTTATTTAAAGTATTAATATTTGTGGTCACGAGTAGGTGTACAAAAACTGCGTAAGTAGAAAGGACATCCGTGATCGGCCCTGATAATTTAAACATGGTAGAGATCTCTGTACTCTACATGATACAGGATACGTGTACTATGCTTTTAAGTAGCAACGGTTATATGTATAGGCATGCTTCGGATCGCAGAATATATTCAACTCTAAGTGTATATGGGCTTGATTATAAAAAAAGCTCTATCTCAGCTCACTACAACTCTAGAGGCCGTTCTTAATGGAACACGTTTCATAAAGTCTGCGACATTTAATATATAAATTCTCCTATTATAAAATTAATATGTTATTATTTTGTTTTTTATCGTCTACAACATGACAAATATTTAACTATTCTAACAATATTGATTGAGTGGCTATTGAATTATAATTAAAATTTTGCACCATCTTTGATGTAGAGTTTAAATTGAACTAAACGTCACACGACCCGGCAAAGCGTGCGAAGTTTTACGGCGCTATTCATATATCTTGCACAAACGTAATTACTGAAGTTAGGAGCGTTTAGACGGAGAGCGAATGTTCCCTTTTCAGTCGAAGCGAAGTTGGACGTTCGGTGGCGTAATGCAATTTGCCGGTGTTTGAAATTTATAATCTTTAGTTACTGGTTAACTTGTTCCCTTTTTTTACATAAACGATTGAAATTACGCGAATCATTGAGTTATCTGAATAATAATTAGCCGAATACCGTTAGCTCGCTTCCCGTCAATTAAAAATTAAGCTGACTGTGAATTAATTTAAACGTTTATGATCTTAAAATTGAGTGGTTTCGTTACTTAAACTGGGCCCTTGCCCTTACATTTCTGTCTTCTTACTTATTACTGTCTTCATATAAAAAAGTGAAATGTTTTGAATTTGGATGCAAAAATATATGAGAATGTAAGAAAACTTTACAGCTTCTACTAAATAAAAACTGATACGATAAATTAAGTATTGTTTTACCTTATTTATTTGAGCGGCTCTACAACTAACGGCCTAGTCCACAAACAACTGTTCCTGCAAATGTACAATTCTATAAATTATTGATTCGGTAAATACGCTGTTCTACAAATGACCGTTCCTGGAAACGTACAATTCTATAAACGACCGATTCTATAAATGTACAATTTAATTGAAGTGATCTTTATTCCCATCTGAGCTTTGAAAGTTCCGGCACTTGTTTTGGTCGTCACATGTACAAATGTAATTGTGCCTAAATATGTAGTGACGCATGCGAATCGTAACTTAGAGAAATATTTACTCAGTTTGCTACATTCTTATTTTGTTACAATCAGAACCCGTTGTTGTAAAGATTTGTCACATTCGTTTTTCTGTGATATGCTCGCTCTATGTTCGTATAACTTTCAACGGACTTTACTTTGCTTCATCGCAGTGCTTCCAGGATTGGTTAAATTGGGTTGCTCACCACCTATACCGTTTGAATTTGTTTTTCCCACGAATATATTCGAAGTTGATTTGCAGTTTTTAAATGTGATTGTGACGAAATGCAAACGTGAAAAACGAAGTAAATATATTACTGGTGAAAACTAGTCAAAACTCATACATAAAAACATACATACCTTTACGCCAGGTCCTTTACGCGGTAAACAGAGAGTACCGAGTGCCAAATATCTGTGTAACGATAGAGATCCTTACCGACCTGTCGCGCTTAAATATAATAATTTAAACGTTACTTCACGCCTGTAATCCCCGAAGAGGTAGGCAGAGTAATACAGAATATTCCCACGTTTCACCAGTTACGTTTACGTGCCACTATGGAATAGGTGGTGAGCTTATTTGAGAATCGAACCCGGGACCTCCCGATCGGCAGTCGCACTTGCAACCAACACGACAAACGAGGCAGTCAATAAATTAAATAATACATTTTAATTTTAATAAATAATTTAGTAAATATTATAATTTTAAATTTCGTCTCACTTCGCACAACGCATTACTTGGTAATTGAGTGTAAATAAAATAAAGCACTATACTTCGGGCAACTCAAGTCTTTGAAGTTTCACGATGTGATTCATATATCTTCCTGTGTCTCTCGCGAGTATAATTACAAAAGTTACCAAAGTAAATGTACTCGCTCTTAGCCCCTAGCGCGTTGATGTTGTAATTTGCTTCACATTTCTACACAAATTTATAACTGCCACCAAAGCGTTTAAAAACGAACCTAACCTATTTTGCACTATTAACACCCAACAGCTTACTTTGCAGAGGAAAATTGGTGTAATATGTTGAGATAATGAACATATGTATAACATTTTTCTACTAGGATTGATGCAAATTATTGCATATCGTATACTACGATTTAAATAAGAAATGTATATCCATGGACGAATAAAGAAGATTTAAGCAAAAGGATGTCTTGTAACACGTCCACGTTACTATGAAAACCTCCAAGTTATACCAATATAAATTTTTCTTATACGGCTTATACTTGTACGGCAATGATAGCAAAGTGGTTTAGAGGGACAGCTGGGGTAAATCCCTCATGTACCGATATCGCTAACTTTAAAGTGCGTTTTTATCGTTGAAGAACAACATTACGTAATCTACGCGTTAAAAACTTTTCCAAAATCTTATCTAACGTAGGTACTGCACAATCTGCTAACCAGTGTTTCGCTAGCGTAAAAGATTGTCATCCATCCTTCTAATTGCGGTCAGGCGACGTTCAATGAATAAAACGTAACATCAGGCCTTTAATCCCCTAATAGGTAGTCAGAAATGTAGTAGCTACATACCCACGATTCACAAATTACGTTTACATCCTGCAACTCCATAGAGAGAGACCATTGCTATACACCAGGCACGTATTTAAACTTCGAGCCACTATTAAGTAAGAAGAATACAATAATGCCCGAACCGAGATTCGAACCTAGAACCTTTCGATCGGCAGTCGCGCTAGCTGACAACTAATACGACCAACGAGACAGTTAATTAAAAGGGAAGGTTGTGATTATTAAACTGTACTTAATTGAAACTGCTTCGTATAAACTGTTAAACTAACAACGTTTCACGGTGGACTTCGTGTCTACAGTTTAAGCTTGTTGGTGATTTTGTACTTTAGTTTGCATTATAATAGAAATTGCTTACAGCAAATAGTCCTTGTCTATGAATATGTAAGCAACTGTGTGTAAAATTAGTTCTGCGCGTGTCAAAGTGTAGGGAAAATTGAGTATTTCCTTACAACTTACATATATTACTTGTAAGTACCCGTAAACATCCACGGTTAGGGAAAAACGTATACTTAATGACATTTCTGTTCATTGCAATATTACTGTAAGTAATATGTCTGTCTGGTGTCTGTAGGCGATGGTGACCTTCCACCACCTGGTTGGCCATTTGCTTATTTGCCCTAACTTTTAATATAAAAAAATTATGTATGATCCGTTGGCCTTCAAGCCTTTTTCCTGATTCGATAACAAATAAAAAACGAACTATATAACAAGTAACAATATTTAACAACAGTGTCTTTCGCCGCAATTTAAAATTCACACGTGTAGAAGCAGAACAGACGTGCCCGTAACAAGCCAGTTCTATTTTCTTATTTTGTTTTCGAAAAAGGGTAGTTGGAGGTTGTTGTATCCGTACATCTGTTTGTGTACAATTACTGCGACGAATCCGAATTAACATACTTTTAAATTGTCGCAGTTTCCTATTGAGATGTCCAACCAAGTATTAGAAAGTGCAATGTCATCATTTTGGCTTATGAACATGAGGGTGGGATTCTAAGGAATCATAATACTTTTATCGTTCCACTGTTAGGCGTGGGGTTGTCCCGTGGGACAAAGTCATAGTCTTCCAGGTTTATCAAATACGTGTTGGTAGACTATCTGTGCTTTGGAGAATGTTATGGATAACTGTAAAGTGTGCTTGCTCACGATGTTTTCTTTGACGCACATTTTTTGTAAAGAAGCGCGAGTCTCTTCTTAGGTATACTCTAAAGAAAATTCGAACTGATATTTGTGTTATATGATACATACATATATACGTGTATTTAAGAAAAATCCTTATTAAGGTCGTTGACTTCTCATTTCTCTCAGGTTAGTGTCCTTTATATGACTAAAAATAGCATTGAATGTGAGGATAACGGATATTAAGGGCAGAGGGTGAAATTCCAAGCGATCACAGAAATGAAAGACAGTTAATTACAGAAGGAACTCTGAACAATACGGTATCGCAAGCGTGCTTGTAATATAATTATGTATATTTTTAAATATACGTCGGTTTAATGTGTACAATATTCAAGCGGTTGTCTATGCCCAACAGTAAGTTACTAATACTTATAAATTACTAACAATTTTACTAGTTACTATAACTAATATTGCGATACTTGTATATGAAAATTAATTTAATTCGAAATTTTCAATTAACAAGAATACCGTATTTCTTCTGTCTTACCGTTTACCGTCGGTTTACTTTTAATTAGTAGTTTTTTTTCTTGAATATCGTTACAAGAGAGTAGTGTTATTTTTAAGTTTTCTTTTTTAATTATTAGTTTTTTTCTTGAATATCGGTACAAGAGAGTAACTTAAAAATAACACATTTATAAGTTTTCTTTTTAATTTGCGTCCGTAATCATAGTCTAGGTGAGGGCGTACACTAACGAGCTCTTCGTTCGCTCCAAACTGACTTTAAAAATATTCATACAAGAAATGTTCTTCGAAGTTCGCGTTTTAACATTAACTGTGCTCTTACTTTTACAATATGTTGTAAAATTAATTGATATATTTAAATGAATATATTTCTTTTTAATTATTGCATGTCAAGGATTAAATCTTCCACGTTTCGGTACGTTTGTATGAAATTAAATGCTTTTCTCACGTTATACGTCCCGAAAAGATATAAAACGTGCCTTTGCTTGAAATTTATGAGAAAATGTGCCGTCGCACCCACAATTCTTTGCACAGAAAACGTCATTTTTTATGTGAATGCTGTATTGTACGAATGGAGTAGAAAGCTAAGCACATAAAAGCACAATCGGTGAGCTTTGATGTTAACGGCATTTCTTTACTTGAAAAATGATCGTTACAGTTCATATTCTGTTTCATAAGTAAATTTGCTAACCTTGGTTAATTGAACAGGTGAATTAGGGAGACAGAACAGGTGAAGTAACTGAGGATCATTGTCAGTAGTTTTCCAGTTTTAAAACGAGACAGATAGCTTTTGTCTTCTTTGGTCCCCATGTCACAGCGTTGCAAAAATACTTGAGAACTAAGTTTAATCCACATTTAACGCGTGCTCTGATTACTGGACACATCTCTGTTACTGACTGCCACGTATGTATATCCGGTTATAGTGGTAAGATTATCAATTTTCTCCGAAGCATTTCCCCGCGTTTAGTCATGTTCTAATTTTAAATTGAGTTATCGTATTCTGCGACTAGTATAAAATTGAGATGCATTGATAGATAGTTCTAGTAGAAAACTATATTAATATAGACAGTGTTCTAAAATGTAAAGCTTGATGGTTAAGAGATTGCTCGTTATCATTTGCAATAACTGAGATCTTGAAAAAATATTTTAAACCGATATTATATCCTTTTCTAAATCGTATGAATATTGAGAACGTATCCCGATTACAAAAGATACATTTAGAATATTAATCTTAAAAAATATTTACCGAATTATTTAAAAATACCCGGTATTGTTTTATAGTAGACTATGAAACAGAAAATGCTTAATGAAAGCCATTTGACGCTAGGAACGAAGGAGATAGATTAAAAAGTTATAAAGCAAGAGACACGTTCGCATGTTTTAAATTGCGAGTTAAATTTTTCGTGAGATATTTATGGTTCGAATTTTGCTTCGTAGGCGGTGATTTTACGCTGTTGAGTTAATGACGTAATCATTTCATGCCAAGATGTGCTGGGCTCTTTTAGTACATAATTTCAACTTAACTGGATATTTGACTTAAACGAAAAATTAAACAGCCAAGCGTTTATACCCTTTATCATTGTTGTAAATAGTAATAAAAATTAAGTTTACTGTTTCTAATAATTCACATGTAAAAATTTAAATTTACCTCTTACGTTTATCCAGTAATTATCAAGAAATGAATTCGATGCATATATTTTATATTCAAGTATTAAAAGTGAAAAACTAATGAATCTAGGTCGAACATGAAATTCTGCTCTCTCGTGAGATAAACCATTCCAGTGAATACATTGAAAGGTAAATATAGCGCAGTTTTAATTGAGACAATTTGTAGAGTTTTCTGTTTTATATAGAGTTCTTGGATTTAGTCGGTACACAGTTTCTCTGCAAATACTTAAGAGTTTGTTAAAATTCCATAGAAAATATAAATCATTTTAATGGGGAGCTTATGATAATGGTACGTAACTTGTGTGGACAAAAAAAATATTTATTTTTGTTTGGTTTTCGTCCGAAAAAAAATCGAACATGTTTGGGAAAGTCCACTAAGTATTCCCTGGTCCTATTTAGTACAAAGTAGGAAGCAATAATATGAATGTGAGTATATGTACATTATGTGGCTTAAGGTTACGCTTTTTATATAAACATATATATTTCGTTTAGAATAAAAAATATACTTTAACAAAACGTAACTGGGGAAACGTGGGAGTGTTCTACATTCCTCTGCCAACCTCTTCGGGGATTACGGGCGTGATGTTACGTTAAAAAATATAGTCAGTATTCACTGACACTATACTCATAAACATAGTGAGTCAGTATAAATATACTCAGCTTTCCATAACAAAGCTTTAATACTTAATATTAAACAAGATTTAATTAACGCCTTCGACTGAGAATCCGTTATCGTGAATCATTTGAGCCAACTGATAATAGCCTGACGCCTCTCGGGAAAATACTGATATTTTCGTGTTTTCTCTGCGTTTATGTTAATTAAATTTGTGATAAAACGGACAATAATTTTCCATCAAGCAAATATATTATTTAATGAAGAAACAAGATAAATATCAATCTAGAAAACGTACTGACCTACAACTACAAAAAGGGAATTAGATTTGACACGCTGAAACGTAAGTGGTTCGGAGTCTGGATATGTGCTCGGTGCATGGCAATAGCCTCACCACCTATTCCATAGAGGGACGTAAACGTAACTGGGGAAACGTGGGAGTGTTCTGCATTCCTCTGCCTACCTCTTCGGGGATTACAGGGGTGAAGTTACGAAACGAAAGCATAAATAACAATATAATAGATACATAAATAACAGTAACATGAATATCAGTTAAATGATAAACAAAAACGTAACATCACGCCTGTAAACCCCGAATAGGTAGGCAGAAGAATGTAGTAAACTCTCACGTTTCGGTCCAAATATGGAATAGGTGGTGAACCTATTTTTATACACCGGGCGCAAGTCTAAATTCCGGGTCATTTCTAGAAATTTCAACAAGGATATCTAAGTTAGAATGTAATAGTGACTTCTTGTTCCGCAATCATGCTTGTAAGTAACACGACCAACGAGACAGTCAGTCAAAATATAAATATATTAAAAATATATCCCGAAAAAAAATAGTAGTTCTGTTACATCTATAGAGCATGGGTGTTAACACATTTGCAACATTTAAAAATAAATAGGCCTGGCGTTAAGCAATGAATGGCGAACGCTCGTGCGTGGGTGCAAGTATTTCTTGACAAGTACAAATACGTTCGCGCTCCTCACTCAGTGTAATTACTTTTGTATAACGCCCACCCGTCGGTCATGTGGCTTTAAAAGTCTCCGACCAGGTAATCGACTTATCGATATTAACCGGAGTTTAACAACTGCAGCTAAATCAGCGGTTAAATTCATTATCCAATTTCACGCTACGTTTACCTGTAAGTCACTATGTTACCTATTTGAGTGCGACATAAATTTTTCAGTACCGATTCTGTTCGAATGAATATTTTATTATATTTGATTTTTATTAAACTTGCTTATTATGAGACTCACCGAGTAGCGAAAAGATTACTGTCGCATTTCCGTTTCGTGCCTTAGTTCGTTTTTGTTTTCTTTATGAGGATTTACAAAAGCCGAGCCTTTAAATGCGTGCGAGTTTGTTTTAGAAATAATATATCACACTTAGCTCGGGATTACTTGAAGCTCCGTATAAGAAGATATATTGAAGGCTTAATGTGCGAATTTAGGGTATTTACGGCGTAATACTGAGAAAAAGCAGTTTGGCTATCGATACATTTTGCTCGAGGTTATAATGGGATGATATAGGATTTAATGCGTACACACACTAAGGAAAGGTTGTACATGTTGGTGTATTTAAAAGCTTTTCGTATTTGTAATAAGTAGAATATTCTATGTAATGCCTTGGATCTGATCAGATGTTTCAGTCCATTTCATAATTATAGACGTCTTATTCCGCCTTTGGATCTTGTCGGAGCTAAATGAGCTTTTGTGTCACTTAAAGTCTTCTAAGCTCGAGTTGGATCATTACTGCGTAGTATACCTACAGGTGTTTATATAGTCGTACGGAGAAGTGTTTTTTTCTTGTTTTTTTTTAAGTTGGATTATAGGCTGTAGGTTGCGACGGATATGCGCGCTCTACCATGGAATGCCTACAAGTACATATTCGGGCGAGTTTATCCGTGACGGCGCTTAATATCACGGATCGTAGCTGATTTCATCTATAGTAAACTTTATGCTTCATTCAATTTTTTTCCGTCAATTTAATGACGATTTCATTCTACGAGTTTAGAAATCTAGTTTAGACGGGTAGTACAAGTACGAACTCTGTAATAGCACTCTACCCGAACAAGCATGCTGACTTCGTTAGCTGGAATCGTTCAATAAGCTCAGCCTGTGTCTTATCTTACTTGCAGGATACGTATTTGTGGTGAGATTCAAGCCACAATTGCATCAGAGAGCTTTCTGTTCGATTCGTTCGGGTTTACGATCCAATTTTATAAAGCACTTGTACTTAGCTGAGCTGAACAATACAAATACTTTTGACACCTATTCGTATTCTGCAGATTCGTATTTAGAAACTAAAATTTCGAAACTATATTGTGCAGTGTGTGTGTGGGGAAGACAACTATTTCCATTATTATTATTACGTGGGAATGTACTACACACCTGCCTTCCTCTTCGGGGATTACAGGTGTGATGTTACGTTTATATTGCAATATTATTTTATAATATATTTTCTTACCTAGTGATTTTATTTTTAAGTAGATAGCAATTCTTCAAGCGGGACAAGAATGAAATTTTACATACCAAGACGTTTTTGTCGGACAACAATGTAACAAATATTACAAATGTTTAGGTATTTGTAGAAAAACCATGCACAGGGTCAGGTTGTAACCACACAGACGATTTGATTAGTAAACACGACATGACACAATCCTCACTTTTACGAGCTTCGCCGGAACAGTCCATATTAATGGGCATTTCCTGCCATAAACCGCGTGCGTTGTTCGAATTATTCGATAAGTGACACTTGCATTTGACAACCGGAATGTTTACCAATATCTGACAATCCATGTAATGTTAACTATTTTACTAAATTGCTTGGAAAGTACTTAATACAAACTTCCAAAGTACATACACGTCATTTGTTTTTTTCCTATAGATATACAAGGTTAACTGACTTGTTCGTTGGGTGATTGCGAACGCGATTGTCTATCGAGAGGTTCTGGGTTCTATCTTCTTGTCGGGTAGTAACGAGTTTTTTTAGGATTTCGACTTAGAACTTTGATGTTGAAACATGTAGTAGTAACTCGGAGTCTGAATCCGTGCCTGGTGTATTCCAATAGCTTCACTCCCTATTCCATAGTGGGACGTAAACGTAACTGGTGAAACATGGGAGTGTACTATACTCCTCTGTCTACCTTTTCGATGTTACATATAGGTACTTATACCATCTTTATTGATTGCAACTTCAGTTGCAATATGTTAATTTCAAACAAATCGTTATATTCACTCTTTTTATCATTTTACAATTCGTCACGGGTCTTCCTTTCAAATTAGAAAATTCGATGTCAAAGTTTGCAATGCTGGCCAGGAGCTGGCTTGTAGACTACACGCCTAAGAAAACCTCATGAGATCTCGGAAGTGTACAGGTAACCCCACATTATTTCCTTCATCGTTATAGCAAGAATTAATATTGAATCTTAAAACGTATGTACTTTTATAAACAAACACGTTCGAGTACCTAATTCGAACCCACGACCCACGAGTCGCAGACTGATTTCTAAGCCATTAAAGCTAGGCATCATTGCTGGAAAAAGAACTGTTTATTAAAATCTCTTACAATAAATACACTACGATATTTTTCGATCACAGAATTAAGTATTTCACTGCGACGCGTTGTTTAATGTACATATTTCTTGTAAGTCATTACATCTGACGCCGATAGCGGGGAATGGTGCTCTAATGACATTTTAATAGTGCTTTGGGACACAATTTTGATGAGCATCTTCTCATACGTTTATTGTTTTAGGATTCACTTTAAACTGCTATATATAATTGTTAGCGGTTTTCATCATCGTCATTATCACCGGTCTTTTGTCGTTCCAATGTTAGACACGTGTCTCCTGTCATAGTTAAGGCTTCTCCTCTCGGAATAAAAGGGTTAAGGCAATAGTCCGGCACGCTAACCAAGTGCGAGCCCGCAGATTCATGCTAGATATTTATGTGCAGCGTCATATAGTAACATGTTTATGAACTGTATAACATTTCCCTAGTGATAAAATCCACTGAACACTACAAAAGGTGTTTTATCTGAATGTGGTGGGATTATTATATTCATATTGTATTGTAACTCTTAAAGTATATTGTAAATTTAAACAATGAACTGTATAAGAACCCGAATATTTTAAGTTCGCTACATTCATAATATTGTAGGCCATTCTAACACCCCCACCGCGTTGCGGACGTTTGTAAAATGCTTAGAATTCGTGTAAGCAAGGGACGGTATGAAAAGTTTTCACCGAAGTATTTTTACCTTGCATTTTTAAAATTTTTCCCTCGACATTTCGTAAGCCGCTAAAGTCATAGAAATGAACATTATGAGTATGTGTATGACTGTTGGGCTTTTAAATTTGATCTTGGTAGTTTTAAAAAAGGCGGAACTGAAATGATACTTTCACAGGGATCATGAAGTGTTTACACAGGATATCTTTTACAAATTTTTCGAAATGTCAATTGTCTTTGTAATCTATAGTCTCAGAAATACTACGTATTTCCAAAAGATGAGGAACCGATTGTTATGTGTAATATATATCGCACTATTGCATTTATCCTTTTAGGCATATGATCATATGAATAAGTTGATAATTGAATGAATCGTTGACTTTATTCTAGATCAAAGTATTGTAAATTATTTTTTATCAAGGTGTTAAAGATTATACAATGTGTTAAAAAAACAACATAACGATAAAAATGTACTCGTGACTTATTTTATTTAATATTCATTGCAATCGAAGTCCGGAAATGCGTAATGTCTGCTTTTTCATCCACAATTTCCAAACATCTACTGAATTACCTTCGAATCCTTGTGAGGTAGAGTTGCGCTAAATCAAATGCCAGAAACGTCTTCGGTATTTCGGAACGTTGCCTAAATTCGTGAATAGCCCGCATACTACATACCTACATATGTATGTAGTTACTTGCAATATGGTCGTTCGTCAGTTAGTTGAATATTATGAAATAGGAGTTTCAACGTGCACTGTATAAACCTACATATAAAATAAAGTAACATCGTATCAATACGCTTGTAATGCCCGAAGAGATAGGCAGAGGAATGTAGTACACTCTCACGTTTCAACAGTGAATTTCAAAGGAATAAACATGCTTATTATATTATATCATCACACTAGATCCCTGACGGGGTAGGCAGGATACATTACGCAAAAATCATGTAAATTTTTATAAGTGTCGAATATATTATGTATTATTCAAAAAGGTCCATTCAGCGCATACGCTTTGGCGACTGGTATGTAAACACAAAATGATGCTCAGGACAAATGCGTTTCAGTTTTGATCTAGTATCGCGTTCATTATAAAAAAAAAAAGTTTTAATGTAAAAGTGACATTGTGTCATGAAACTAATTTCATGACATTAATTTGTTATAAAAAATTCGACTTGACTCTTAAATAATACTTATGTACTCACTAATTTTTAATTTAAGTTTCACGAGCTTTTTTAGTAAAAAACTGCACATCGCAATGTATAACAAGACTATTCAGTATGAGAAGATATGTACCTACGGCAAGCCACACTGGGCCAGCGTATCGTGCTTTGGCCTTAAACCTTCTTTTTCTAAGAGCCGACCCGTGTTCACGTGTGTAACGATAAATGGGTTCATGATGATGATAATATCATTAATGTTGTTGATGATGAATTGGTTATTCGTAAAATAACCACTGTGTAGCAATTTATCGACGAATACGTAACATGTATATTCTGAAATACTCTTCTAGTGCGGACGTGCAAAAATTAAATCATAAAATATGACAGTTATAAGTTGTGTAGGGTAATGAGTTAAGGCTCGGGTTAACCCTGCCGGCTGAGTAAATATCGAAAGGCGGTCTCTAGGGCGATGTAAACGAGCTAAAGCGAACGCAAAACTAGATTTAAACGGGCCAGTCCCATTCTACAAAATGGCCAATACATTATCGACTTGTCTCACCGTGAACGGGTAAGCGTTGAAAATATTCTGTTGTGAAAAACTGTAGCATGAAAAATAGTTATCGTTTTTATACATACATAATAAGAAAATATCGTTGTTAGAAAATATCTAATGACTGACCGGAACTCAATACTGAGCCGGGAGATGTGGGTTCGATTTTCATATATACCAGCTATATATGTAATACCTACAAATGTATGTATGTTTTGTCAGCTATGTAGTCACTAGATTGGGGTCACTGACTCGAACGATCACTTTTGCGGAGATGACCAAAGATATTTAATTTATGTATTTGCTAATGATTCTCAGTTTTACCTATAAGTATAATTTTAAACTTAGTGTTGGTATTGAATATGTAAATGCAACAGGTCCATTTTTGGTTAGTTTTATCCGCCAATACTATCCGCTATGTTTTTGCATAGTTCGTTACCAAAATATGTGACTAAAGCGGCCACTGTACTAGCATAGAGATATATTTAATATGTTTAAAATTCCTCAGAGGAAACGTACAACATCCGGCTTTGCTTGTAAAGAGTTTTTATGTGATCCCGCTTTTTGTGCATGATACAAAAGCCGAATCCTTGCGACGGTAAATTAATTGCGGCCCCCCTGTTTATCTCGTTCTAATCCCTTGGAACGCGATTTAACAAAAAAGTCCTAGCTAGCTGCTTAGCTACAATCGCCTTTATTACCTAATAAATATGTCCCGGATTAAACATTTAATATTCACATTTAAAATATGATATTTTAAGCCAATTTCGTAGGTGCTTAAACAAAACTTGAATTGGAGCATTATATTCAGTAAGTAGCCGTGAGGTAAGCTCTTACCACGAGCAGCGGCTTATGGTAATCGATTCGTTCAGCAAAGGCGGCGCGGTGACCTTGAAATGGTGACGGTTGAAGGTTAATTAATAATAATAATTTAAACAACTCACACTTATATGTCGGTGCGAACTCAAAACCTGTATTTAGGTTACCAGACAGGTTAACATATAAATGCATATTAAAATCATTTTACATCCAGACAGAACAAACACGTGCTCAGGACACAAATGTTTGTTCTGGGCGATAATCGAACGGCTTCAGCCTTAATGACTGTAAACTCAGCTGTCTGGGTTACTGACCACTGGACTAACAAGGTCGGTCAATTAGTATAATTACATGAATATTTTTTGACTTCGAAATGCACGTTAAGTTCAGACCTGATGTTTATATTAACATTACTTCATAATTGTATGGCTAAAAAAACCAAATGGCAATTATAACTACATCATAGCAGAAGTATAGATTGCATATTGCCCTTACTTATAGATATTATATAATGTGTGGGTCTCATTACCGTGGAGTGTATTACAGTTCTCTGCCTAACTTTTCGGGGTTTACAGACGTCATGTTACTTTCAATTCCTACTGTATTTGTTATCATCATTATGAGTATGTGAGGTTGTTCTTGAACTGATATAAATAATAAATATAATAACTGAAGGTTTATGTTCGTATTTATATTAAAAGTTATTAAAGCTTGCGTAAAATTAATTAACTTAATTTAGAGCTCAAACGGCGATTACTCCAGGCGAGCCGATTATTTATTGCTAAACTCGATAGTCGTCAATTTCCACCGACTTGAAATTATGTGGGTCACTTCAATTATTGCTCTCGTATGGTTACAGCAAAATATTTATATATATATTGCGATCATACATTAAATCTATGCATAGTGATACATTTTGACTTATATTGTCATAGAAAAAAATAGTGATAAATGAAGAAGCAGGTCAAAAATGATAAAAATATTTCGCACTTAATACTCTCTGCCTATCCGTTAAAGGGACCTGGCGTGACGAAATTAATAATGGTATAGTTTATATATATATAACCATGGCACCCAAATTGCAGCGAACAGAAGCAGTTAATGCCTCAGTTATTTGCAAATGATATTGTAATATCGGCTTTACTGTGACACAGCTCATTATTATTACTTAGTTTCGATGACACTCATTTGAAAACGTCTGTCGAAATTTCTTTGAAAAGCAATTTGCTTTACTATCCTTACCAGTTAGGGGTTATAAAGAAATCGCATATTTATCTCAAACCTTTAGTTTAAAAAGCATTCTTGAGCGGGTGCGTCGATGTTGATCCTTTAAAAGCAGCGCTTAGATTGCGCTTGAGACCGCTAAGTGCCACAAAAGCTTACGTCTGGACCCCATAATGCTTTGATAAGGTTTAACGGCCAGGTCTATTTCTGACATTCCCCAGATTTTTCGAATGCATTTACCTCTCAAATTCTGTATGGTTTATTTAGATGTATTGACGAGATTTGTTTGAGCGTTGTTTTCTTCTTTCCTTATACTTTACGGCACAAAAATATATAATAAACAGGGAAATGTTATTTTTCTTTGTGTCATATACATAATAGATATTTGGACGCGGTGCCCCTACCTACCCACG